>JAUZND010038613.1:0-21489 GCA_034780555.1 Coelogynopora nodosa
CGTAGAGTGAAATGTTATTTATTTAATAAAGAACTAATTATGATTTTATCTCCAATAGTTTGGAAGTAATATAAATTTAAATTTGTATAGTTGAAACATCGTTCTAAATTAGCCCCATTCGAAATTAGCCCACCCCCCCTTATAATATATATTTCTCATTATTTCCTCAGTGATAATATCTATATATATAATTTAATGTTGTAGAATTAATATCTGAAGAAATTAGAGATAACAGGAAAGAAATAATATAAGAGCTAAAAAGAATTAATAGCATCATGAAAAAATTACTTAATCACAAATAAATACGGTATTAAACAGAAACTAACTTAATCAAAAATAATCACTAAATATAACAAAATTTATACAGGACAAATAAATACATAATCCTACCCAACATACCCTTAAAACAATTATAACTTTTATTTTTATATTATTTTTATGTTAATGAGTTTATATTTTAATAGGTCTGGAATACTGAATTATTAAAAAAATTTAAACCTGATATTATGGACATGTAGTAAATGTTATAATAATTTTAAAATCTCATTATTAAAAATTTTAATATGCCCTTTTTGTCATTTTTATGCTATAAAATCACAAAAAATTCATGCTTTGCAATGTTATATTTTATACAGTTCTTATATATAGCTGTGTTAAGCCTTTTAAATATATTCCTAACTATAGTTTAGAACACAAACATTTTCAATGCTATATGTTGATGTTGAGGCTTAACTGGTTATCTTGATATATATAATACTGGATATTATACAAATGTCTTAATTTTATTTATTCATAGATTAGCAAGTCTGTATATATTTCTGCAATTTTCATATAAAACACTGAAACAAATATAATCTGAGACCATTATTATTACTTATTATAAATATTTATTGTATAATATGGAGTCATACTGCCTAAAAATAAAGTTTATATTAAATAATCAAATTTTGTATGACCTATAATAACTATACATGTTAGTGACCAAATGTGGAATCCAACCAATCTGGAATTGGTCGGACCAAACAGGAATTCACATTTGGTCTGATGAATCTTGGATTGGTCACCCAAATGTGAAATCTCAAAATCATGCTAAGAAACAATTGTTATTTTTCATAATCTATTCCTGTTTGGTTTGACCAAATAATATGAGGTCCTGTCAATAACAAAATGAATTCTAGCATAATTATATAAAAGAATGACATATTCCTTTTTGGTCCTGACCAAACAGTAATATTTCACAATCATATTTTAATATAGGAAGTAAATAAATTGTTAATTTTTATTATATCAGTCTTTTTTAACTACTATTTTTACTATTATTTTAACTACTTATTTAAACTAACTATTTATTTTACTCTACTGTTTACTAAAATATACACATTTCTGATGCTATAAAATTTGAAATTTTCAAAGTCATACAGAAGTTTGTCAAAAGGGCTGCTAAACACAGTCATTATGACTGCAAGAAATATGTGTCCCTGGCATGCTGAGCTTCAATTAGGTAGGGCTGCTAATTTCAACATAAATCTCAACATTCAATATAATTTTGTTTCTTAGTATCTAGAGTGCAATTAAAGCACCATTTTTAGATTTCACATTTGGTTGACCAATCCAAGATTTTTCTGACCAAATGTAAATTCCTGTTTGGTCTGACCGATTCTGGATTGGTAGGAATCCATGTTTGGTCACCAACATACATATATCCCAGTATCTATGCTATGTATATATACATTTTTATCCTGAATTAACATTTTATTATATAAAATAAATAATTTTTATATTTCTTAAAAACACAAAATATTCCTTGAAATTTTTTAAGGGTTAATCACAGGCCTGTAATAGTTTACCATATTATATAAATTATATTCTATACTTTTAAATATATTATTAAAACTAATTATAATAATTATTCAAACATAATAATATGTATAATTTCCAAGGAAATGATCTGAAATATATTTTTAATTGAAGTTTTAAATATAGGACTTATTTTTTTAAATTATATTAATTATGAAACTTCATAATGCCTACAATATCATGTACTTAAATATAGTATAATATATATTTTTATTGCAATATATTATAAATATATAATAAGCATTTTAATAAATAGGCTATATAATTTGCATAAAGAGTATATTTATAAGTAATTTTTGCTAATAAATATAATATATTTATATATATATATAGCAATTATATTAAAAAACATATTTAAAAGTCTTATTTATAAAAATACATTAATTTTATATTTAAAAAATTGATGACCAATTAGGGACTTAACATAGTTTGGGACTGGGCCAACCAGTTATAGACTGTTTCAGGGTCCCAACAAGTTGGCCAGTTTGGAACTGATATATTAGTTAGGGTCCTTTCTTAAGTTGAATCTCCTGCACATTCACAATGTATTCATTTTTAAGTAAAATCAATTTAAGGCCAAGTTTTAACAGACAACAGTTATGGTAGATAAATTTAAATGATATAAAAAAACATTAACTATACATCACTGGTCAGCCCAGTTGGGGACCTAGAAATAAATGTGCAATGAATAGTCAAAACTGGTCTAACCATTTGAGAATGTGCAATTGCCAGGATGTCCACATATCCTTGAATTTTGTTCATATTCTCAATTTTTGAAATACTTTTCAAATATACCCAAAGTTTCTTATTTATCCTCGAATTTAAAAAAATATTTTTGAGTGCAATTTTTTATACTTGATTTATTACAATATTGTTTTGTCTGAATTGCTGTTTAGTAACAACCAATATTTTTTAAACTTTTCTAATAACATTCAGTTGTTTTTGCTAATCAGAGGCCTTATGGTTGATATATTAAAATATTTGCACTTTCATACTTTATTTTTAATTTCAAATATACTTGAATTTATCCTCAATATGCTCAAAATATATTTGAATTTTGTTTAATAAAAAGTGTGGACACCCTGAATAACTGAACCCATCTGATCAGCCTAATTGTAGACCTAGTTATGTCATGCCAAATGCAAGGTCCTCAACTGGGTGGCTGAAGTTAGTAACCTATTCATATAGCATTCATTGGGCTGACCAGTTTGAACTAGTAAGTGCACATTTTGAATAAGTTTTCAAATAGTCACACCAGTTTTTACTATTCTTTGCATATTTATTATTAGGTCCCCCCCTTTATAATATGGGCAACTGGTGGACCAGTGACATGTTAATAACCTAATATTTTTTATTATGTATATCTCATATATAGTCAATGCTTTTTTATTTTATGTCATTTAAATTCATAGCAAAATGATGTCTGTTAAAATGCAGCTTTAAATCGATTTTATTTAAATATGGATACATTATGAATATAGTGGGAGATTCAATTTAAGAAATATGCTGAAAACTGAATGTAACCAAATATTAAACATGTTATGTGAACTCCCAAATTTTGAACAGTCCCTAACTGGTCGCCAACATATATATGATGTACATATATCCTTATTTTAGAATTGTATTTTATAAAAAAACATCTACTTAATAAAAAAACTGCATATTTATTATAGTAAAATTCAATTATTATTATTTTTAAACTTATAAAAAAATATGTTGTCTATATAATTATATTAAAAATATTATGTTTGGTTATTATTACAAAGTATTTAATTATGTATATAAATCTTTCATGTCATTTTATATGTTAATAGTAATTATGTTACCAAATTGTATTAAAGTAATGCTTAACAAAATGGCTGATATAAAATAATATTTTAAATCCAAAACACACTAATAGTAATAGCAATAATTTTTTTCATTGTATCAAAATTTATTAATAATAAATAAAGCAGAGCAGCATTCTTTAACTAGTATGAAAAAGTATGAGAGTTATGAAAAATACCTAACTATCAGGTATTAGAACATTTTTATATATAATATTTTTGTGTATATATGGGCAATTCCATAAAAAGTGAGACATGGTATTGAATTTTTAAAATTTTGCTTTACTACATCAAATTATATGTTTTTTAAAAACTAATGAACTCTAGTTTCAGTTTCTGCTCATGGAAATTGTGAAACATGTGTGTAATATTATTTTTTAATATTTTAATTAAAACAGTATTCAATTCAAGAAAAATTCTAAATACAACAATAAATCAAAACAAATATATACAATGACAACTATAATATAAAGTTGAAATTTGTATACAAATTAAAATATAGATTGTGATACAAAAGATTCAAAGTCAATTTTTTTAGTATTATTTAAATATATTAAATTGTAGCAATTAGTTGTCCTGTGAGTCACAAAAACTACTAATTAATATATCTACACATTTTACTGAATATTTTATAATCTTGGCAGTTAAAAAATATTGACATTTTTCATTACTATATATTATTGTAAAATTACACCATAAAATTCCATATTACTTTTTATATACTAAAATCTATTGTAGTATTTGTCCTTGTATTAATGAGACATATTTTTAAAATTTAAAAATGTTGTCAAAATCTACAAATATCAAGGTAATTTTTGTCAATATATTTTCTTTATTTAATGAAAATGCTATTAACTGCTACTGAAAAACAAAGAATAAGAAGAGAAAAACTAAAATCACATAGAAATTATATTATAGAAAAATATTAGGCCCTTCCTTGGTATATTCTACTCCTTCTAGCTAAAGCTACCCACAGAGTAAAAAAAGTATTACCAACAAGTCCAACTAAAAGAAAATATTGTATTAACAAAATTATTTTAAGAAAATTAACTACATAGCAGTGAGCCACTTGCAAAAAAAACAGAAATCAGAAAATGAATTTTAGCTATTTAGTTTTATTGAAGGGATGGCTTTAATACAATTTTACCAGGAAAAAACACTTTGTTACTGTGAAAATTAATGGAAAAATTAAACTATTTCAGAAGACAATTAATTATGTATATGAGTTTGTTGTTCATTTTATTTTCAGAGGAAAATCCAAACATAAAATTAGTTTTGTCAAATTTCTGTTCCATCAATTGATATTCTGCTAGCATCACAAACTCAATCAAAGGTATGTGTTTGTACATACCATGTGATTGTTCGACTTGCACTTTCTGAAACATCATCTGACAGTGATATACCACTCTACTCATCTACATTTATTGGAACACGTCTTAATAATCCTTTGAATATGATAAATGTTAGTTTTGAAAATGTCAAGAAAGTCACTATGGCATCTAAGCAAAAAATAGGTTGACAGGTGCTATAGCAATGCAAGTGAAATAGTTTCAATGAACAACTAAACAAGGTAGAATCTTTAAAAAATGGTACCACTAGAGCAGCCGTTTAACTGTATATTCAATTGCTGCCAACATTTTTGAAACACTTTTTCATAAAAAGAAAACTGTCTAGTAGCTATGAAAAAGATAATAAAGCAAAATTTACTGACTCAAAGACAGCAGTCATACAAATGGATAATGCTGGAAATGTTACTTTAATTAGTATAATTCATATTATAACTATGTATATTACTATACCATCCCATATTGTACATCCTTTATTATTACTTTTGAAATAAACAAATTTTCCAATGAACAATGCTATTTTAATTAACTACTATGCTTGTGTATTATATGCAGACTAATGCATTAGCATGTGAAGTATTGCCTGTGTTTATTACTTATACACATAATATAATTTTTTATTCATAGATACAAATATAATAAAAATAAAATGACATTAGATAATATTTCAGTTTCCATTTAATGACTTATGAGTTAGAAATGTCATGTCCTATCCATCACAATTTTTTGTCCTGTGTGTCACAATATAAGAACCCAAGTAACTTGTAATAAATGGTAAACATTAACTTCAATTCATAATATTTATAATAAAAACAACTATAGTAATCATATGTCAAGATAAATTGAGGATATTTGTAATAGCCAAGCAGAAATTTTAAAATGAATTCATCTGTTAAAAAGGTATGTCCTTTTTACATCAATGTGATCATCTTTTGAAGACAATATAATTTTTAAAAAGCAAGCCATGAGTTATATACCTTCCAACCTTTGAACATATAAGGCCCATAGGAAAATTGTTCAAAAACAGGTCCTCATCAACAATGCAGCCACCATGTCTGGAATAGGTACACAGTGCAACCACCTGATGGTTGATTCTTTAAATAGTCTTCACAAGGATATCCTAGCCAGCTACAGAGTTGAACCAATTGCTGCTTACAATACTTTAGGAATTATTATAATTTCATCTCTAGATTTATGCTAAATGTTTCAGATATTATTCTGTACCATATTTTGCATATTTATCTTAGTGGACTTTTTAATGTTTTTCACATTACATTCTTACACAGTCTGTTATCCCATTAAAACTTCTATTGATTTTTGAATAGCTTACTTAGCTACTGTATTGTCACAGGCTTTTAAGCTTAAACTTTATGCTCTATTGCGTTCCAAAAGTAGAGACCTGGTGCTTTCTTTTCAAGAAAACTCTTCAATCTCTTTTTGCATTGGAAAAGTGTTCGCCCAAGAAGACCACTATTGAGTTTACCCACCTGGAAGTACTAGAAATTAATCATTCTGGAATGTCATTAACAATTATTGCATTAGATGAATACAATTTTGATAGACACAGTAATCAATAGATTAATTTACCTGAAGACCATTAGGCCACATCTTTTCCTGTCAATTACTGTGTCAATTTTATTATTTGAGGCCTACATCGCTATTACACATACTAAATATACATGCACATACTTACTTATACTCAGGAGTACAAACATTTCAATTTCAGCTAAAAAAAGTCACCCACAAAATATCAGCACTACTGAATGACGTTACTATAACCTATTCATAAAATTTTTAGAGTGTGCTAATTGATTTGTTTATAACTGCTTATCAAATCTGGAATTTATAAAAAATTGTATTAAATTAACTTTACAGTATCCAACAATTGTTCTCAACTACAGAATAATTAGGTGTTCATTCATTTTGTTGAACAAAAACATAATGTTCTCAAATTTTAGATGCAACGAATTTTTAAACATTTTTATATAGATTTCTCCCCTTTAAAAGTAATTCCAAATATAAAATCATATAATAATTTAAAATGTTTATTTTTAGTGGAATAACTCATGTATTGTGATATTTTAGGTATATCTGATTTAATCATAGAGTAATTATGATGACAATAATTAACTATTAAAATATTAATTACAATTTGACATTGATTGAATTGTTTAGAATATTTTTTTAACTAAATACTTCTCTGATTATTTAGATGTAATTTAACACAATTTAATGTACCACATATTACACTGAAAGTATCAAGAATGTGTGTATGCAATTGTATGGCTTTTAAATATTAAGTACTAAAGCTATATCAAATAAAATTAATAATATATTTTTTATTTTAAAATATGTATTTCTGACTTATATAGTAAATAAAGTATATTTAAGTATTATTTTTGGCTCTACCAAAGCAATACTTTTTTATATAAGATTCAATATTTTAAATTTTCTTTTTAAAGTGGAAAACATTTGAATGGCAAATAAAGAAGATACTCAAGGTTCGATGGTCTCTGAAAAATCCTGTAAATTTAAGGACAACATTGAAAAATCATGTAAAGTCACTGAAATTCTCAACCTGGGCATTATATTTTAGGAATTAAGCCTGCCTATACCCACCTTCATAAGTTTTCAATTATCCTTAACCCTTAAGTTGTGTTTGAGACCATTTGTAAAAAGGGTATTTAAAAATATTATATAAAAGTTGTTTGTACTGAGCTTTATTAACCTACATTTTGTTAAACAATAGGATTTTTAATATTAAAGCTATGTAATTGTTGTTGAAAAGGGGACATTATAAAATGTTACAAATTAAAAAATTACAGTAAGCAATACAGCAATCAATTGAAAAAAAGTGAATGTAACTAACTTTTAATTATAAACGTAGCACACAGATATACATTAATAAATGTTAATATTGGTAATTAAATTTCAAGAAATAACTCCTGTTACTATATATTGAAATAATGCATCAAATTTTGACATTGATCATTTGTAAATACTTTTGCAGTTGGATTGATTTAAATCCAAATTAACATAATTTTTGATCTATTCATTACATTTTCAGACATTTGTGATGTTTATTGACATATATATATAATTTTTTTGTTCATATATTTTGAATACAGGAATACAATTTTTATAATATGTATTTATCCACACAAATATGTATAAATAAATAATGTATTTTATCAAATGGAATTCATTATGATTTGTCATCAAATTCCACATATATGTTGACATATGACATCATATGTTGTTAAGTATGTGTAACATCTATTTCTATAAATATAAATAAATATGTTTCTGAATGTCATTATATTTATTTTAAATTATAAAGTATATCATTGATGACCAAAAACAGTAACATACCCCAACCAATAAAAACTATTTGGTTTATGTTTTCTCTAGCATTGTTATTAATATGCTTATTTATTAGTTTAATTTGTCAACATATATAGACTAGCTTTCTATAATTTATGTATTGTTCTACTATTAATTTTGAAAACTTTTATACATTTTTAATGTAGTAAAATCTTGTAAATACTGTTTGAGAATTTTGTAAACTTTATCATTTACATTCCTCTAAGGAATCATTCTGAAAAAGTGACATAATTGGGTATTAGAAACGTAACACAAACTCAAGATAAGTAGGCAAAGTAGTTTTTAATAATAGTTTTTAAATTTTTACTGAACTTTTTTATACATAATAAAAGTGATCTAATCAATAGCTGTCAATAAAAGTGATATATTTATTATACTACTTATATTATTATTCATATGCATTATTAAAAGTAACATTTATTCTGAGTAATAATCTTTTTTTATGGTCACTCTAAAGTAAAACATCACATATTTCTTAAGCACTCATAAAAAGGATTATATTCTTTATGATCTGTTATTTGCCAACTAAATTTACTGCAGTGATTGTGAATTTAATTATGATTTTCTCATTTTTAAAAATCAGTGCATCATATAAATCTTAAAATAAGTTTACTCCAAGAAGTTAATTGATTTAATGACTGTCATATTTTCAGAATATAATATACACATTAGACATGTTAGCGATCTATCTTCCATACTACTGAGCATGTATTTTTGCAGTATTTAAAAAAAAATTTTTTAATATTTTTCAGGATATACTAGACAAATTCGATGGAGCTACTAATCATACACAAAAGGAGAAATTTGAAACTGACTTAAAGAAAGAGATTAAAAAGTTACAGAGATTGCGTGACCAAATAAAAACTTGGTTAGCTAGCAGTAATGTCAGTGATAAGCAAGTCCTTACCAATGCTCGAAAAGAGATTGAAAGCGATATGGAAAGGTTTAAGGTTATTGAAAAGGAAACGAAAACTAAAGCTTACTCTAAAGAAGGTTTGATAACTGAAACTAAGAAAGATCCCTTCCAAAAGGAGAAAGATGATCTTGACGATTGGCTAAAGGCATGCATTTCTTTACTAAATGAGCAGAAAGAGAAAATGGAATTTGAAATTGAGGGTCTTGCTAGCAATTCCAAGAAAAAACGTATTGATAAAGATAAGCAGCTACAAATAGACGAGAAGCGTATTCGATTAGAGTCCCATCAATTTCATATTGATAAAATGGAATTAATAATGAGGTTATTGGACAATGAAATTCTTGACTTTGACAAAGTAAAATCGATTCGCGACATCGCCGAGTACTATATTGATAATTTCGAAGAAACAGAGTGGGATACTTGTACAGATCTGTATGACGAGCTCAATTTAGATGAACTTAGTGATATTGCCGGAGCAACGGCTGCTGCCAATTTACTCATTTCTAATAACGACATGGAAATAAACAAACTCAATGAATCAGATCCTACGACTCCGAGAAGTTCCAGTCCACTCCACAATATAAACACAATTGATTCAACGTTAATCTCATCTTCCAATGATCCTTCCAATGTAACACCAATTTCAGGTATTACTCCCCTTATTACATCAACTGGAGGTGGTAACCGAGAAAGACGCAAATCTGAAGAAAAGTCTAATCAAGGTGGCTCTGTTTATCAAAGTAAAAATTATGGAAAGTCTGCTGGAAATACTCCTCTGCCTGGTAGTGGCCCTGTTAGTACACCCCTGTCAATGCCAATTACCAGTGGTCCTATCCTGAACATAACCGCCGCAATGGTAGAGCATATTACGAATGCTCCCATTCAATCATCTACTCCTGTTCCTCAACCGATCTCATCCCCCCCGGTCTTTTCGTCAGCACCAAGTACTCCGTCTAATGGGTTAGATGTCCAACGATCTCTCAGTATGGACTCTTGTCCGCCCCTCTCACAAATAGTACAGGGCACAACGACATCTTCTGTTCAAGACTCAGTTATGTCCACTCCCCAACTCATGATACAGCAGAGTATGCCTACGGCTCCAACGCAAGAAACTGAACAGCAGGTGATTTCCGCCACTTCCTCAAGCCACCAAATTCATGCAATGTTGTCACAAACGCAACAGCGACAACGAATTCCCCAGTCTCCGACTCCGCCAACTCCTGTATCTCTTCCTCCGACAAGTTCGTTACCTCCCATCTCTACACCCTCTCAACCAGCACCATCCATATCACAGCTGCAGCAGAATATTCCAATCTCTCACGCTGAAATGGAAGCACTTAATTCCGCGGTGCATCAGTCCATGTCGTCCTCATCCCTTCAATCGCTGTCTAGTCAAGCTAGTCAGATGGCAAATGCTCATCCTTCATTAGTTGCGGGGTATAATCATTTATCTGGTCAGCATATGCCGGCAGATCTCAAAGCCATCGCAGCTAAGCAGGCTGACTTGTTAAGACAGCATCAGCAGCAAAATCAAACGCCTCCGAGTTACCTGCTTCAAGGTCAAGCAGAACTTTTGCAACAACAGCAACAGCAGGCTCAACAACAACAACAACTCATGTCGGAGATTCCATCTACAATAATTCTTGAAGTTAAGGACTCTATCGCACCATTCCGAAATAAATCCATGCAGCAGGACAAATTGGTTCAGCAGTTGCAAACCTTAGAGAGCGGTTTTAAGAAGTTACCACATCCTGGCGATACAGATCGGGCACGGATGATCCTTTACAAAGTACCGACGGCAACACCGCAGTACTATCCGAAGGAGCCTCCCAAAAACTCAGACTGCGAGGATTACTATATGAAGCTTGATTCTAGTGCGCTCTTCTTCATCTTTTACTACTTCGAGGGTACGAAAGCTCAGTATCTAGCAGCCAAAGCACTTAAAAAAATGTCTTGGAGGTTTCACACGAAGTTTATGATGTGGTTTCAACGACACGAAGAGCCGAAAAGTATTACGGATGAGTACGAGTCGGGGACCTACATCTATTACGATACTGACAGCATGAGTCAACGAAAGAAGGAAAATTTCATGTTTGAATATGCCTTTCTAGAAGACAAAGACTTTTAAAGGCCAGTCTCAATCAGAATGTATCAATTTGTTTTCTATAGTATGTAGAATTATTATACATATATAAATATGGTGTTCAATGTTTTTGTGTTACTACTGTACATGTATTGTGATTTGTTTGTATGTGGTCATTTCTGTTGAAATTTATTTTCAATCTATTTTGATTTGATTCTGACTATATTTCTTCAATCTGACTCACTCTCCATTGTTGTATACTTTAAGATTCATGTTTTGAATAATACTTTTCAAAAATTTCTTCAAATAATGACTTTTTTAAATTTAATTACGCTAGTGATTATTTAAGTTTTATTTTTGTATTGTAATAATATTTTATTATTTACAACTTAGAATATTTCTAGCTATAATAATTTTAAAATTATGTTGTATCGATTTATTAGTTTTTCTTAAGTTTGGTTGTGGTAGTACCTTTGCTAGTGTGGAATGTATATCCATGTCTAATACCTGACATCTTAATTATCACTTAACAGTATAGCTACGTAATATGTACTATAAGGAAGGATTTAATCAAGATATATTGGGACGTATATATCGGTTAGATTTGTAATATAATTCATAGCGTGGCTTTATTTACATTTTGTAATGAATTATACTTTATTGCGGATTATGTTATCTTGTATCGGACAGAATTTAGAGAATACAATGATATAAATAGTTTTTATTCCTCGCTCATTTTTAATTTCTGATAGAATAAATCATTTTATTAATTTTTCGATCCTTTTATATTAGTGAATAACTTTTCTTTTCGATTCTCAATAGATAACTATTTAGATATAGGCCCATACATTACCTGTCACATTGGCCAGCTGTTTTCTTTTTAACTGTCCTAGATATATATATTGATGAACACATATACATAACAAATCTAGAGAGTTTATAATTGATTCATTTTTGTGAAATTATCGCATTTCGTTTTTTGAAATTTGTCGACGATTGTTTATGTTAAATGATGCTTGAAAAAGTGAAGTTTTATTTTTTCCATTTCAAATCATCGATTACATTATTGATTATCTAATAACACATTTTAGTTATTTTGTATACTGCATTTTTATCATAAATTAAATGTTACACCAGGGGCGTAATTAAGGGGGGGGGGGACATTACCCCTTCAGGAACAGGAGGGGTGTCAAAATCGTAATTTTTTAAGAGCGTTTTATACAATTTTAGTAAATAGTAGAGTAAATTACTAGAAAATCTTATAACTTTTTGTATAACTAGTTATGTTATTACTTTTAATATGGTTTGTTTTAATTTATTATTAGGGTAGAGTGGGCCGCTGTATGTGCAATATTTTTGCTATACCTTATAATATTATTATGGTTTAACATCCAGGTTAACAGTCGATTATTATCTCAGTGTTTTAGACTGTGTTCTGTTTTAATTGATTTTGACAAAAAGTTTTAGAATTGAAAATGAACCTTTCCCAATTTCTGCAAGCCGAACATTTGGATCTTCGCACAGCTGTAAAATAAATTGTTCTTATTAAATCTAATTATAATTGGTTTTATTATATTAAATATTATATTAAATTTTTCATAAAATTATAGTTAGACCAAACCTTTACAGTTTTAAATTAATTTTAAATAATAATATATTGATGTAAACTCTATTTATAAATTATAGCAAAAATAACGAACATTTTAGATAGAACACGGCGTTTTTCATCTATATGTTACAATTAAAATGAATGAGTTAGTACGTCAGGATATATTCTTCCCCTTGGTTGAGGAGAGCGTAATTTTACAAAAAATGTGACCTCCTCTACTATTTTATTTTGATATTATTTTAATGTTATTATAATTAACTAGGTTAATAATAATATATAATAATTAGGTTGTTATGATTTTAATACAATAACAAACTTAAAATATTTACCGAGAATACGTAAAATTCTATAAATTTGTTGGATATATTCATTGTGATGATAATTTATGCATTTACACATTTTTAGACAGTCAAATATCAACAATAAAATATATAATTATAGCTCCGGGATAAATTATTTTTAATTTTGACGCTTTAGGTCCTTAGATTACAAAAAATCTATTTGTTATCATTGTTTAGCATAATATTCAATTACAAAATGTTTAAATCAAAACTTTAAAAATATATAATGCGACGACATCTATTAAAAAGAGTATTATTACTGTCAATTGTTAATTAAATATAATCAATATTTTAACTAAATATGGAAATTTGAATTTTTCGTAAGCAGTTTATAGAGATTATATTTTTTGTATTATACATGGCATATAACAATGTGTATGATAACTATATTTTAATTTTTTTAGTTGACTGTTCATATTATTGAGATCCCATTTTTGGTCGTTGTAGCTATTGATTGTAACCCTTTAAACTTGGCAAACAACCTGGTATAATTTCAATCAAAGGAGAGTGATGAAAGCCGAAAAATTGGTGAAAAATGATCCCAGAGGGGAGAGGGTTTTGGCTCAGAGTCCTAATATATTTATCACTACATGTTTAATTAAAGTATTACATCCGATGGTGTAGAAAAGTAAATTTCATTATTGTGGAGTATTTCTTCTTTGTATTACTAACATGTTTTGTCGATGGCCATGTCAATAATGTCATTTATTACCCGTTGAAATGAGGAAGGGGGGTTATCTACCTGATAGCCAGTGCTGACTTGTCACTAAATTAAAACACAGTAAAAAATGCGGTATACGTAGTTACTTTTATACTAAAAATGTAATCTGAGTAAGCGATTGTGCAACAATAATATATTTCACGAGGACTACGAGAAGTCCGTAGTCCTCGATAGTTCGTAGTCCCCGAAGTCTCGATATCTCGTAGTCCTCGATATTTCATTAATAATTACTAATTATGAAATGTAGTTCCTTTACTGTTGTTCACTTAAATTGTTTAGTATTTTTTCCAACACTACCGAAACTGATTTTTATAGTGGTGCATGACCTCATGATGCATAAATTCGCTCCATATACCAAACTGAATGATGATGTTGTGACATACGCTATATATATAGTATAAATTTAAAACAATTAGGTTGATTCTATAGAAAGCAAAACTTATTTATTAAAAAGAAAGATTAATTAAACATTATTTTTAGTAAACAGTTTAATTGATTATATATACATCAACATATATAATGACATGAAAAATACAAAATAATGGCACGTTAATTTTTTAGTAAAAAAAACTATTTTTGGAACTGTTTAAAAATATTGTAATTTTTATAAAATATGAAGAATTAGCTTGAAGAGTGAACAATCAACCTTTAATCATGAAATCTAAGAATAAGTTACCAATCGACAATCAGTTAAAATATATTATAATTACTGTATATATGACATGTTACATCACTATGTCAAATAATTTCAGTAAGGTAATTTCACGGATCATTATATGCTCACATTATAACAATTTTTTTTAAATTACGATAATAACAACAATGTCATTAACACATCGTCAATATGTGTTATAGAACTAACACACCCTTCACATATACTATATTATGCGCTAAAGTTTCAATCTATCATTCTCTAATTATTACTGTAAGCAGACTAGCAATCAATAAACGTATACTGCTCCAACTGTTTATTTAATTTCCCACAAGCCTATTTTAAATTGCAAAAGATTGTTGAGCGAGCCACTGCCAGAGGTGCTTTGAGCCGTGTCAAGCTTTAAAAGGGAGCATTCAGTCACGTGTGGTAATCCATTGGAGTTCATTATTCCCAGAAAAGACTGAAAGTCATTTCAATGTTGACTAATCATTGGGCCGCATCCAAGCGTGCAACAGCCAAAGCCTAACTGTTTTCAACTAATCCGAGATAATAACGGGTTACAGCATATCGCCAGCATTCCGGGAATTAACATGTTTTCAAATTGAAACTGACCTCAGGAATAATAGACGGAGGCTGGAGGGTTGCCTCGTTAATCATGATCAAGAGAAGACCGAAGACTGCCCCATCCACGACAGGTAGAAGTGACACCCTTGTGTTCTATTATGAACCAGTTGACTTATATAATGATCTATACAACGGAACAGTTTAGGAAATGAAGCGGCAATTGTTTTTTGATTGAATTCGATGGGCTCAAATCGACTCAAAGAGTTTCAATTGCGAAGAGTCAATGTTAATCTATAACGCTGGTCTGGCCCGTCCATATGTCAGTGATGTTGCGATAATAGCGCCCGAAAACAAATTACTTACACCACTTTACAACCTGTTGATAGAAAATTAATTAACGAATCTGTTTGAAGTGAAAATAGCGATTTGTATTATTATTATGATTTAATAATTACATAAGAAATAAAAATACAAATAAACTTTGTTCAGTATAAGTACAATATACATATTTATATAAATACAAATAAACAAATAAATATAATACAATGTTAAATTTAATTATATACAAAGAGAGACCATATCAGGATAGACAGTTATTTCCATGACGCTTTACTCGGGGTGAGTGATTATACAGACCTTCTGCCATCAGACTTACAGCAAGAGAGTTGCGCGTAGGAGAGGATGTCTGAAATTGATTTTAAATATTACAAGTAACTAATTATATATATAGTTATACAGTTGAATATATTTAATCCAGATATTTCTGAACATTAATTTAGTCTCAAGAATAAAAATAATACAATTGAGAGACGTGATAGAGTAATCCGGTAAATCGCCCGGGCTGTGTTCTGTATTCAAAATATGTTATGTTCTATTATTTTATAAAATTAAATAAGCCAGTTTTTACTATATGGTGTAATGTTGATATTGTATCTATCCACATAACATAGTTTATTTGGCAATTAAATAAAAAAATTATATTATAATAATAAAATGGTGTAACAGTGGAAATTCTTAATCCATATATATTCTCAGAGAGACACAATGTATTAATAAGCTAAACTATTTATCTTGAAAAAATACAATATGCCAAATATATGTATGTGTAATATAAATTATATAATACAATCATAATGCATTTAATTTTACATCTGAATGTATTAAAGAATTTGATATATTTTGAATTATCTTAATAATAGGTAGACCCTACGTATTTCAGATGAATTAGTTTATATTAAATGAAATAGCTTAATATTTTCATACAAGTAATATGAATATATCCATAATTTGAAATTCAAATAATCATTGATTCAATCTATATGATGATAATTCTTCAAACAATGACATCATTAAACGATATTAACTGTTCCACTTGATAAAACAACACATTTCGCAGGATATTTATATTATTAAAAATATTTAATTACAATCAAAATTAATAAGATTTTTACTTCTTAACTATTTTTACTATTTAAGAAACAGGGTACTATACTGAAAACTATATGTTCTTCTTATAAAAACCATATTTATACTTGAGAACGGCAGTTTGTTTTACATAATATTATTTATAAATACACTCTGCAAATATGTATCAAGTATACCATTTTCGCATTAGGAGGACATTATAGTATATTATAACAACTACTGAATAAAGGTTGTCGTCCTTTCATTTGTATATATAGGATATGTGTGTTTGTAAATTTTATATAGAATTTTTTTTGACTAACAAAACAGTGTTATTTTATAATTTTTATTTAATTATATTAATATTCAACTTATTACATTATAATATAAAATAAGTAATAATTAGAACAGAATTTAAATTTATCTATAATATAGGGTTGCATTTTGTATGAATAGTTTATTTATCTATAACAGGGAAAGTCAACCCAATAGGCTATTTTTTTACTTTACGATGAGATTAATTTTATTACGAGATTAAATAATTACAACTGTCAAAACAGACCATCTGAAAAAAATGACTATAATTTATTTTATAATAAAATATTATAGCTATAAGGTATATTCCTCAAAAATTGTGTTATTAAAAAAGGATATCCATCGTTTTGATGAAAATATCCGAAATTACGGACTTAACCGGCGTCGAATATGACAACAGTTTATATTTCGTGTAATGTTTGGACTAAACTGTATAAATATATTTTACAATGTCGCCATTTTAATTAAGCATTTTAAATAATAAATTTGTAATTATGTAATTAAATGATGCAAACAACTGCATTAGGACCACATTGATCATATTTTCAATATAGTGCTAAGAAGTTAAAAATATGAGCTGCAATATGTTTATTATTACCGATATTTGTAAATGTTTATAATATATTAATGATATAGACAATGATATAATTGTACCTTTTTCAATTTTGCTCTTCGATTTTGAAACCATATTTTTATTTGCGATTCACTAAGATCCAGTTGCGTTGATAAACTTTTCCGTCTTTCTTCACTGAGATATCTGAAAGTAAATATACAGAGACAATAACTTCACCAATATTTAGATAACAATTAATTAGTTCGACCGTATACATATAAGGGTAAAATTAATAAATTGACAAAAATAAATACAGCTATAATTTAATAGTGTAATTTGAGGATACTTTATAATAATATGAAAGCTATTGTTGTTATACAAGGTGTTAGTATACAAGTATAGTTGTTATACAATTAAATTGCTTTAATTCGAAGGAATTAATCCATTTTATTTTTTAATTAACGCTGTTTGTTCAAAAAAAAATTTTAATCTAGTCATTCGTTATATTAAAGATGTATGAAATTCCTATTTTCAGACATATTTAATATTCTCACATCTAAAAAACATGACTAAACATCAGTAAAGATAAAGAATAAAGCTATAACGTTAAATGAGTCCCGGTCGAAATAATAATATATGCACTTGTTGCCTATTATAGTGAAGGGATAAGAGGATTTCTATAATGTTTTACTTCTTGTGTAAACGAAGTGTATTTTTTATGTCAATGATGTCGAAAGCGTCGAGACGTCTCTTTCTTCTATGCATTAAAAAGAACTGACACTCCACAATCATAAATTAGATGTATTTCATTATAGGATTTATTCTATTCTAGAATAAGACGCACCTGTTTCTCACACCTCTCTTACATGTAGTTAAAATATGCCTGGAATATATCCAACTGGTACTGCTAAAATCTTATATTCGGCGAATTTGCTACAAATGAGCATTTCCCTCTAAAACACTATTATATTCTGGTCGTTCTGGCTATTTAACATCCAGTACGGCCAGAATGCCAATTATACCATGCAACTATTGGAAAAGTGTATTTTTAAGTTGACATACCCACGAAGGTTGTAAATTTAATTAATAAACTAAAGTAATTGTATAGTAACATTCGGGTGTTTGAACATTTTTACACCTCAGTTTATAATAAATATTTATATCAGTTTATAAATTTCAAGGATTAAGTATAAAAATATTCCAGGTGCTTTGTTTATAACACTGAACAATGTATTATTTTATATAATAAAAACATTGATTAAAAATAACATTATTATTGATTGATATTGTATATTACACAAACTGTTTCCAGTTATGGCAAAACAGTTTTCATAAAATTAAAATAAATTCTATAAGTTTAAAATTTGGTTTATTATATCAATTAATGTATAAATTTTATAATTGCAATAAACATCTGGCTAGTCTACATTTTCTTAAAATATTATTATATAATTCTAAGCTTCTATACATGGTGTTTGTTAAAAATGAATTGTTAATGGTTATACAGTAATTGTAACAATATTTAATCAATTATAATATGTGCTCAAGTATTTGATTATATAAAATAAATATTGTTAATATAGACTATTGTGGCGCGTCGCAATATTGAGAACTGTGTAAATCTAAACACACTTTTTATGATCCCACTTTTGTGAAAATAAGTAACGGAAAGGTCAGAGATAGACAGCCATTAATTAACAGTAAATAATATTGAATTTTATTATTATCAGTGTCTTATATACCTTCATTATTTTTATAAAATTTCTGATTTAATTAGACTGTCACAAAAATAGAGAAATTCAGTAATGTGACATAAATGATATCAGGATTATTATTTCTATTTTATATAACAAAAGTATAACAGTATTTTCTCGAAAAATAATATTTTAATGGTTATACTAATGCAGTTTTTTTTTTTTAATATTTACTTTTACATTTATATTATTATTGTGTCACATTACAGCTTTAATTGCTAAAGAATTAATCTTTTTATTTGTTATTTAGTTTTTTCCTTTGTGTAATATAGTTTGTACCAACAAAACTATAACTCTTTTAAATAATATATATTGTTACAGTTATAAAGTTTCTTTTATATAATTGTATTATTTTGAAATAAGTTTAGTTATGATCAAAATTACATCTGTTTGCCATGTTTAGGCTTAGTTCATTTGAATATTCAGTTGATTCGAAAAGTTACTAATTATCAAACAAAGTGTGTGGTTGATTTACGAGTTAAGTGTGGTGGTAGTTCTGTTAAAACAACAGAAATGACGGAGTTACCACTCCAAAACAGGGAAGGATATGACGCCTTCAAAGACCAACTGTCAGACAAGGGTTACCAACACAAAGTATATTGTGTAGATAGGTGATTCAATAACTCCCTAATCATAACTACATTTTTTAATATTAAAATGAGAATTACTATTTATATATTATTAGTAATTGTATTACTCTGACTATAGTATTAATATAAGACAATAATATGCCAACTCCGCCCTGAAATTTGAACAATATTGCCCTAAATCTATACAATACTATTATTATGTCAAGTTATAGTATTTCAATTTAAATAAACAATAGCTACTTACTTCTTCATTGTTTTCTAATTTAGTTTTCCTAACTAATAATATGATAAGTAGAATGGCTACCAACCGAAATGCTAGAATAAGCAACAAGTAATAGTTCCAAAAGGGAAATCTAGAATTGCCTTCCGATTTTCTTGAAATATATATATTTTTCATTATCCGCCATATGGTTTTGATCTTTATCAAGATCAATTACCCATGAACTATCATTATGAATTTCAAACATACCGTGACATATTAATATATTACATATGTTTTTAGATTATTCTTTACTAACTTTACATTCTTTCAGTTTATTTTTAAATTACTATTGCTTAGCTTATTCATAACTAACTTTACATTCTTTCAGTATATTTTTTTAATTACTATTGCTCCATATAAAATATATACAGATAATTTGGCAGGTTCAGTTTTTTAAAAAAACTGGAGGCGAGACTTTAGGGAAAATGTGGCCAACATAGTGAACTGTATTCTTACTAAACAATTTCAAAAAGGAATTTAACATGACTGGATAGGACTTCAGTGTTGTGAGATCAAAAAATGCTGGAAAAATTTCCTTTTCAGAAACATTGGAAGCGTTGATCATTTGTAAGCATGTGGCATTTATATGTTGATACAGGCAATGATTTTTCTAATATACATATTTTTTATACTTTGTTAACAGCTGCTCTTATCAATCGCAGATGCAGATAAATATTAAACAAAGTCAAAGATATGTCTCTTTCTGAAGGATTCCAAGAAAAGATTGAGTTCTGGGACTGTCCCAAAGAAGCGGAATTTTTCAGAAAGTGATTGATAAGTATATGTGTTAGCCCATAGTAGACTGTATATGTAACTCGCAATACACATTGAATCTTTATTGTTTTATAATAAAATTGTATAACATGTTTTTAATGGAATATTTTCTTTTTGTTTTTTGTCCTTATAATTAAGTATGTTTATGTTAAGTATTTTTGATAAATTGTAATTATTTTATCATAAAATGTACATGTATAATACTTGTAATATATTACCAAATATAAACACTATGCTCCGTTTGATTGCTACTCTTCCCATAACTTCTTGTGAATGTGAACGATCATTTTCTCATCTAAAGAGACTGAAAACGTTTATTCGGTCATCTATGGGACAAGATCGTCTTTGTGGCCTAGCCAGGGTTCCCACAAAATATGCATAATTTTTTCCCCGGTATTTTCAAGGTGTTTTAAAAAAATTTAAGATATATATTTGCAAAGCATGTAACACAATTTAAAGTGGTAGGTATACATTTTTTATTAGGTATAAAAAATATAACTTAGTTAAGTTAACTTAAAAATATGTATACAGTGTA
>JAUZND010038624.1:0-21486 GCA_034780555.1 Coelogynopora nodosa
CTCATTTCACCTAATCTCATTTCACCTAATCTCATTTCACCTAATCTCATTTCACCTAATCTCATTTCACCTAATCTGGTTTCACCTAATCTAATTTTACCTTATTCGAAAATCTCGTTTCAATTATTTCAATATATATAATAAAATAATTGAAAAAAATATATTAATAAAGACTCCGTGTTATTTAAAAGTGAAAGGTCATGATGCCACCAACGGTATCTACATATTGATAACTTGTAAACGTTGTTTCACTTACTATCATTTTGTTTTATGCTATTCACAAAAAGGTTAAATTTTGTTTCGCCTAAAACTAACATTGGTAATAAAAAGTAGGTCATGCCTATATACATAAGTATTGATGAAGTATTTAAACAATAAAATTTTTGTTAAATCACAAGTTTAAATAGTGAGTGAAAAAGCAAAAAATATCAAAATAAAAAAAAACAGTGACAATTGATACTTATTTTGTGAACTCCAAATCATTGAAGATTAGGTGAAATGATTCGTAGCCATTACAGATAAATCGATACGAAAATCGGTTACGTAATTCATTGCTTCATTTCCTTACAAAATGTTGATTAGACGAAACAAGAATAGGTGAGACGATATGTAGCCCAGAGAATATCAATGAAATAATACTTTACCATGTACAGTAGCTTGAATACAATTTGTTATTATAGAGTATACAAATATATGCCATGATGACATCTCTAGTTTCCATTTGTAATATTGTTACGCCCATCTTGAAAAGTTTGAAAGCCATTCATTGAAACTTCTTCATATAAAGGTTAAAGTTTCTCACGTTTTGGTCATTTGTAGTTACTGTATTACACAGAGATTTTTTCTGAAGGTTGTAATTTTAAATAAATTTTAAAATTATTGAAAGCTCTGTGAAGGATACAGTAATATATTTTGTAAAACGAATTAACATATGCATGCGAATAATTAAAAATGAAAACAAGTTTTATATTGGTCAACGTTTCAAGAATATATTTCCCTATATCAATACATAAATAATTAACAAAAACAATTATAAAATCAATAACTTCTCTTAACTTAAAAATAGGTAAACTTAATTTTAGTAATGTAAAATTGTAATTCACCTTATAAAAATTCATTATTATTGATCTCAGTTATTTGTAATTTTAAATGAATGCTTGAATTTTTGTTTATTATTTTCCATGTCTTGATTAAGAAAAAATACATTCCAGAAACGTCGATCAATATAAAACTTGTGAAGGATATAATTATAGTTTCCGAGAAGAAGGAGTTGTTAAAATGAAATGTATATTTAAATGAATAAAATAAGCTATAAAATATTATTGAACCAGCACAACCTGTGTGGCACTAAATATTTATTATGTTCAATTGTGGATACGAAAAAAAATTATGTTTTAATAATTATTTGACTAAAATAATTTATTATCATGTCTCACTAAACAATTTGAAAATGACGATTGTTGTTTCTTTACTAAAGTTCCTTATTACTAAATCCGATAATTCTGTTCTACGTAAACATATTATTGTATAACTATATTTATAGTAACACGTTTTATTTGTTGACGTTTTATAGTTAGAAAAACGTTAAAAATCGTTTAATAATTCAAACAATATTTTGTTCAATTTTCGTTTCGTAACTTATTAATATTACTTACAAAAAATAAATGCCCCATATATATTTAAGTATTTATTATTAACTAATTAAATTAAATTAACGAATGAAGCAAATTCTGTTAAAAACATGATTTAAATGGGTTTTTTCATATTATTTCATATTTTTATTATGTATAATGTATAATTTAAATACCAATATCTCAATTATATTCATAAAATATAATTTATTAACATGTCGACGTAATATCAGATCTGCTATCAAATGGTGTTTCGTATCTTCAAACTAGTCTTCCTTTCTCCAACCTAGTTTTTGCAATTCTTTTTATATGAGACTAATATTAATGTTCATTGCTATTAACAGATTACTTTTTTGTACACAGATGTGTCATTGTGAGCAGAACACTTATCTATTTCTAAGCCAAACACTAATAACTAGTATAAACCAGTAATCCAGCTTATAATACGTAAAGAAAAGAAATTACCGGTAGATGCTATTCTTTTTTTCATGTGTTCTATGCCGCCTATAACTGTAAAGCACTCTCCGATGAACACATCGAAACTGTTGTTGTATAATGTTTTAGATCTGAATATAATTTTTACTCTGTTTGGCATCTTTAAATGTATCGATAAGTGTTATGGCTTGTTATATTAAAACATTTTGTCGGAATAAATATTTTGAAATGATACGGTACATTTTTTAATATTACATTCTTGCATAAATATTTAAATATTTAAATGTGAACATTCGCATTCTTTAACTAACATTAAAATAACATTCAAGACGCCAATAAAAAAGTTTAGTATTGCTTTTTGCAATAACCATATTGATCAAATTAACTTTGTTTTCACGTTCTTCAATTTTACCTATAACTCTACGGTATGTATACGATATATACACCGTATTTGTATAATACATAGTATTGGCCACAGACAGATATTCTGAGTGTGGAAGAGCATTTAGACAAAAAATAATTCAGAAATAGTATTATATAAAAAGTAATTTCTGATCTTTTACATTTTAGAAAAAACAATACTTAAGTATGTTTTAAAAACACCAATGATAAATAGCGGAATAGAATATTTTCCACAATAATTATTTCATCTATATTTAAGCTGCTAATAGATGACGTTCCTTTACTTTTAGAATTAAACATGGTGTTCAACTATTTAAAAGTGAAACTGAAGTTTATATAATGTCAACTTCAGTGTAAATGTAATTATATTTAAATTGGACATGTTATTACATTTAATGGTAATGTTTCGTTGAAATAAAATTACTTTTTTAATTTTTTTTACTCTTTAAATAAAAATAATATTTTTATAACTATATATATAACTATATATATATTTTTTAAATAGAAATAGAAATATACTTTTATTTAATTCTATAAATATTTAATTAAAGCACTGTCATTAACTTCTTTCTTTAATGCCTAACATATTATGCAAAATTAAGCAACTCATTAATTATATTACTATTTAAAATCTAGTTTAAGTTAGATTTTTAAACTATTATAAATGAAATTTTTTCTCCGAAATTAAATATTTATATTGTATATGTATATTAACCACGCTACGTCTAATATATATACTGATTATAATATTAAATATTCAAACGCTGATTTTCTTAACATTTTTTATAAAATAATCAATTTAATGTACTTTTTCGGCCATATCTTTTTTTTAATATTACAATACATTTTTGTTGTTATTTGGAAGTCATTGTGTCGACTTAATCTAAAAATAATCATAGATTTTTAATTCTGTCATTCATTTTTATAGCGAAGTTAACAGCGCATTTATAAAAAGTAGCTACGCGCATGAAAATAAGTGTGTGGATAAAATAATAATGTAAGAATTTTTAAATATGAGATAGTATATAAATATACACACTGATAATAAAAAAAACTTTGCCGAAGATTCCCGATTAAAACCCAATCTTTATAAAATTACAAGACTATAATATATGACAGGACATGTTGTATAAATTGACGCCATACGTACGACGTAGGTGTGTAATTTTCTCCGTTGCGAGTATATTACGTTCTCATTTGCATAATAAGTATAATGAAAAGACATCGGAATAATAACATATACGAGTATATAATATCTAGTGATAAATTGAATGTCTATAATGATATCAGCACATATTTGGAATAATATGATATTATAAAAGGTTACGCTATGGTTAAGATAATGTTGTGAGTAATGTAATTAATAGTGTGAATTACCGCCCGTTATGTGTTAAACTAAAAAGTTAAACTTTTTAATAAATATAATAATAAATAATTTTTTCATACACATAAATAAATTAAACTTGTCTTATATAATAAATTACGTTTTTTTAGTTTCTACAAAATTTTATTATGCTGAATTCAAATATGTTCGAGGACACTCTCTCTATTTTTAGGAATTTTTCACAATTTATCGATTTTTTAAATGAGTAGTATCTAAAATGGTTTACATCTTTAAAAAGCCACTTTAAAAAGAGAGTAAAGTGCCTCACTTGCACGGATAATTATAATAATATTGAGTAATATATAACTATAAAAAAAATTAAAATATTATATATATAAAATATATTATGTATTGTACATGCTAATTGGAAAACATGTAGATACATTTAAATAGGAGTAAATGAGAATGAAAACATATTTTTTAAGTTGAACATCCAATATAGTATTTGCCATTAGTATAAACATAATTTAAGCTAAAACAATTAAATTTATATATCTGCCAATCTTAAAATTGTGTTTATATATTTCAATAGCTTCACACTAGTTTTGAATAGTATGTGCATAATTAATGTATTTAAAAGTATTACCGATTTAGTGACAAAATTAATGATATTTGATATTTTAATATATATTTTTAAAGAGTTAAATTACATTACTAAATTATTTATTAGATTAGTCAGTTGAGAAAAATAATGGTATGACTGAATTTGAAAATACTATTATTAAATCATTCATAGCGTATTTAACTATCATAAAATGTTTTATTAGAATGTAAAATAATCATTTTGGTTAGCCAGACAGGTACAAAAAAAGTATTTGCCTATTTTCCAGTTAAAATTGTATTATTCGTTAAATATCATTAACAATAAAAAAATCAAACACATGCTTTAACGGGAAAATAATTATTCATTACTAATTATTTTATTGGTTTTTATTATGCTGTCTTGTGCATTCACAAATTGACGCGTGAAAAGCTTCAGACGGTGACTTCCCATTTCACTGAATCCCATTTCAGCTAATCTCATTTGACTTTATTTAAAAAATCTCGTTTGTAGATGTATATAATTTATAAAATAATTGGAATACAAATGTTAATAAAGTAGTAAATAAAATTAATAAATAAAGTAAAAAAAGTTAATAAATAGTAGGTAATGCCGATATATCGATTTTGTTAAGTCTTAATTTAATCATAAGGTTATAAAATGTAATTTGATAATTCTATTATTGATACAATGTATTTAATCGCCATATACAGCATGTTACAAAATGTTTAACATTTTTAGCTGCATTATGAATATAAGTGATTAGGATAAAGTAAAATAACGGAATGCAGAATAAAATAAGTTTAAATATACTATACTGCATATAATGAACATTGTATTTGAGCATAATTTATATATTCAGGATTGAAATATTTCGTATATATAGCAAGCATACACATACTTTAATACTATATGTAATACTACAATAATACTCTACGTCTGGATATACTAGGTATGTATGATATGGACGCTACAAATGAGAAAGTACATCAATTTGACGAAATACAGAATCGGCAAGAGAAATCATTTCCAAAGGTTTCGTTTTATTCATATGTATCAGAGTAAAAGTGTTGCAGGACAGGACAGAACAAATAGATTATATGCAGATTCCGTAACCAGAGCATATAGGCCAAGACCTTCAGAAATTCCTTTGGTGACTTTCTGTAGTCCGCACGTTTCATTTGAATAAACTCATTATTAACAGTAACATCGAACATGTTGAAAAAACTAACAATGACCAGCGAACTGTTTTGCGAACAGAAGAAAATTCAACAATATTCCGTCCATTTGGTCGACTCTTCCTTTTCAGACGTTGTAATCTGTTATCATAGAGGGTTTTCTCTTTTCGTCAATTTCAACCTCGCCGCTGCCATGTGAGGAGCTCAAAAGAAGTACACTGCGATTCCATTTGGCAATGTATGAAACAATTGTAATTTTATTACGTGATCATAAATGAACAAACTTGAATTCAGTGGTCCATGCTTTGTTCGTAGTACCATTTCGTAATATACCTCTTTGGGAAAAATGAACTTATTAAAAGTTTTTCGAAATTTAACTCAATATTTTCCATAACGATCAAACATCAGAATAAGCAGTATATGAAAAGCAACTTCCTTAAATATACCTATACATGTGATAACCAAGAATTGTCATTAATAAATAACATTACTCGGCCGGCATATTATGTACGAATATAAATTAACCTAACTATAAATCAATTGAAATTATCTCACGCATATTGTGTAAATATGATATCCAATAATTTGCAGTCATTTCACGTATAACCTAGACATTTTAGTCATTTCACGCAGTGACTAAGCGAAACGGGGATTTCAGGGAATTTACACAGTTTAATATTAGAGAAATATTTTAGCAGTTATGCGCATCCTATAAATAGACTAATTATGTTAGTTTTAACGATAGTATACATTAAACGATGGTATAAATAAATATAACATTTTACACCAATTTTAATGGTTCAAAATAAAATTTGATTTGATAAACTTTTCACTTTTAAAAATAGCTTTAAATAATGACAATTTAACCTGAGCGCAAAGGACAATTTTTCTTTGCCTTGCAAAAGCCTAAACGTCAAACTTGGCACACATTCAGCAAAAAACAAACAGAAAAATATATAGTTCAATTTTACAATTTTTTGGTTCTAATATTAATCACCAGCGCCTTAACCGACTGGACTATCTCACCCTTGTTAGTAGGGCTACCTTACAAATATGATGTTAGTATATAGTGGAATCAAAATGTTTATAATGGAAAGCTTAATTAACACAAATTTTTGACATGTGAAGCGATTGTCTCTTCTGAGAACTCCATAGAGATGTTTTCGGAAAAGTCCATAGTTAAAACAATGTCATTCTTAGGTAAATTAGTTAGTAGGCAATGTAGCTGCTGCCACTGCCAGCGCGTCTTCAAGTCATGCATATAGGGAACGTTTGCAAATCATCCATCGTATTTTGTAGAAGTTCTTCAAATGTTGAGCATTTAGGCACAATTTCAATGTATTTCTTTTGTGTATTCTCTTCTTTTCTCTTTTTTTGTAATATTCATAAAATTTTTAGGACCGCAGGATTCACACGACCGTTCTAGACAATTTCTCGCAGCAAATTTGTTAGTGTAATCGCAAACAGACATTTGAATTAAATCTTCTACGCTTTCAATTTGAAGGTGTTGTAACGATTGCGTTTTGCAGAATGAAGTCAACGCATTTAATTTCCTCGCTGCATTGGTGTGATATACACAAATACACTTTTGTTTGGTTGTCCCTTTTTTCGATGTTATAATACATTTGGGTTTCATTTTTGCAAATTCTTTAAATCCGTACGGATACTCTGGGTATTCATTTTTTGAATTTATTATAGACATCAACCATCCGATGACGAAGAACGCGTTTCATAACTAGTACTCCTTTCTTCTGTTTGTATTTCCTGTTTTATTGATTTTTCGTGTGCCTAATACTGTTGATCCGGATATCTGCCTTGAAATACTATCTCGCAGATGATAAATTTCTCAGCTTTATATTTCCATATTACTTTTGCTGCTCGTTTTTTCTCAAAGTTTCACAACTTATCCTCTTTACAAGACTATTCTTTTTCCAAATCTTGTTCTCGCTTTTGTTCAAATTGTCTACATCGTTGATTAGATCAGTTTTGATTTGTTCTCGCTTTGTGTTGATAGAAAAATTTGATATTCTTTTTTCGAGAGTTGAACTGACAGAGATTTTATCTTTTTCTTCAGAAGCTGATTTTGTGTTTTGTGTTTTTTTATTACGTTCACTGCTTCTACGAAGTCTTTAGCTGGCTACATTTACAGGAGTATCAATACCAATTGATTTGTTAACATAATTCCATTCTACCACTTCCGTTTTATGTTTGTAATTTCGCCACAGTGCCCTATCCCTTACATACCTTTCTGAATTCAGGGTTTTTCTTCCTTTCCTCTATTTCTCTAACATTTCGTTTCCGACTATGTAAACGGGATTTTTCATTTAATATCTGAAGCTTTTCAGGGTTGTTCAACTTCAATCTATCTCGGTAATTCCGGCTTCGTATCTTACTTTGTTTTCTTTTAAGCTTTTCCTTCTCGGGCTCTTTTTTGTGTGATAATTTTGACTTTTTCTTGCTCATATTTTTATCTTAAAAATACAAAAAATATCATAAAAATTATCGAAAATAAAATGTTGTAGAGGAAAGCTACCATTGTTTGTAATACGATTGAATATATTCAACTTTTTTTTTTTAAACAACCAAACATACTTATGTTAGTAGGGCTACTAGTAAAACAAAAAATTTCATGACGTGCATGAATGATTTAAACAATTTTCAAGTAGTTTAAAATTTTTGCATTAATAGAGTCGTGTACATTATGTGTGATATACTATTCCATTTCTACTGATATATAATATGTTTGTTTAAAAAATCTAATATTATAATAATATTAGTGAACGTTTTGAAATACAAGCGTGACGCGGGTTAAAAATAGTAGTAAATTCATTAATACGTAATAATTCAATGAATTGTATAGTAGTAAATTCATTAATACGTAATAATTCAATGAATTGTATAGTAATAAAAATAAAAATGCTTCTATTCCATACGTATAAGCCATTGGCATATATTGCATAATAAATTACACTTGAAGAATGGTTAACAATAATGCTTAGATAGAAGCGTGATTTGCTTGCGTGACGTGCTGGAAATAGGATTTTTGTTTAATTATAACTCTCAATTTTTTAATATTTCTTTACTAAATAAAAATAATGCATTAAACTATTTAACTAATCAGTATAAATAGGCAAATACTGTCAAAATTATATAATAGCATATAGATATATTGTATATTAGGTGGTAGGGTGACGTTTTAGAAAAAATATAAATGAAAACAAACATGCCAATTTAATTGATTAATAAATTTCAATTACAAGTAAACTGTTCAGCAGTTTAGTGCAACATTGTTTAGTGGACTGCAGCTAGTAAATTAAAGCCGATTAAACATAAATATATTTTAATTAAAATGCTGCTATTATCCAATCAAATATTTCCGACTTTCAGTATATTATTTTGGTAACACTATACCACATATTTAAATATCGATTTATTTTTTATTTATATTTATATTGCAGATGTGTTTATCGATATTTTATCAATTTCTATTATTCCAAGCAGAAATACAGAATGCATTTTCATTGCTTTTGTTATAAATATAAAAATATAGTGTTGTTTTTATAAGCAGTAATTCAGCATAAAATACGGTAAAATTATCCTATTTTGTGAATTCATTAATTATTTTTTCTAAGATTTAGTTTTCAAAATGACATACATTTTTTAGGCTATAATTAAATCATATATGTCGATATTGTAAACTTTAAACTGTTTATCTAAAACATTATTGTGTTATAAAAAAGACGTGGTAACCGCAAAAAAAGATTTGTGTCAAGTTTGACGTTTTGGCCCAAAGTCTTTTATGACTCATCTTTCTCTCAACCGCTGCGAGGCACAGATTGGATATCTAGGTATAATTAAGTATGATATACGAAATATCTATATCTATGGGTTAAACGACAAGCCCTTTATACACTCTAAGTTTTCACTTTTTTTGGTGTGAGCAGATTATATTTCGTGAAAATTTACATCTGATGATTACACATATTTACTTATTAAAGACAAATAATGTGTAGTAAAAGAGATACTACGAAAAACTCGTTCTCTAATTTTACATACACAATCTCGCTAAATAAATCCGCGTTATCATTTTTCATTTTTATATGATTCAAACTTTAATATATATACATTTCTATTTCATTTTAAAGTGAAAATATAAACATTTTAAAAATCAAAAATTATATTTCTATATATGATTCAAAATACAAAATATATTAAACTGAAAATAATTTTTTTAAATAGTGATTGGTAAGGGATGTCCAGATTTTATATTTCATAGGCCTATATTTTGAATGTAAATATATATGTATTTTTAAATTTTGTTTTGTTTAATAGAAGCGTTTAGGTATTAAAATAAGTAGGAATCTTTTTATTGACCAATATTTAGCGAACATGTATAGTATGACGGATACAGCCTTTTTATACTCAATGTCATAGTTTTATTTTATTATGTTCAGGGTTATTGAAGTACTCATTTTTTCTGAAATTTTTTCATTTTTCTTATAATGACATGTATTAAGGCATTGATCATAACACTTTTACATATTCACCTTTACCCTTGACATATCACCTATAATTGGAATTAAATATTATATTTTGAGCATTAGGCATATATATTGTAAAAAACACGACTAGAGAAAACACACAGGGTGCTTAGAAAATATAGTTCCATCTTTCAAATATTTTTTGTATAATTATTAAATTCTAAACTGAAACCGATACTGCCTCCACCTTTTCGAGTAAACATTTTTAATTTTCAGTTGCTATGACTTCCACTTTGCCGATGAATAATTAGGTCAAGATTGTTTCTAAATAAATTATTGAGGCTAAATACAATTTCCTAAATTAAGAGGTGATCGGAGATAACTTATTGGATCTAATTGATTAGTGAAGTACATTTTATTTTAATTTTATGTTTTGTATTATAGCTGTACAATATCAGATCTTAATCGTTTAAATGTGTATTCCTACACATTATAATAAGCTGAGTTATTTTTTTTTCTTGTTTGGAGATTATCAGAGATAAGGTATTAAATTTTAATCAATCAATGAAGTACATTAATTGATTTTTTTAATAATATAGTGTACTTATTAGGTTGCTTTAAACGAGAATTCTAAATAAGCCGAGTATAAACTTACTTTTATATACATGTCATAATAGCCAACAATTGATATGACTATTGAAGAATTGAGAGGCCTATTTTATCAACACAGAAATAACGTGAAACATACTAGGCCCTACAAAATATATCAGCATATAATATTAAACTATTGCATCAGTGTTATTAATTTGGAAATAGACAAATAACTTAAACTAAAATTGAAATTAAATAAACATATACAATATAGGCAGAGTAACATAGTAAAATTACATAAATATGAAATTGTCTATATTTGGTTGCATTCTATTTTGTTGTATTTTTTATAAATTATTGATGGAAGTTTATCCACTTATTAAATACTTATTATCCACTTATCCAATAATTAAATTAATAATTGCAATTTATGTACAATATAGACACATCGTTATAAATTTAAATGTTAAATTAGAGATGCGAAGATAGACGTATATACCTTAACTTGAGCCATAAACAGAAATTAGTGTGATCATTTTATATTTGTTGATTATTGAATTACTGTATATTCTATAATATACTGTGGAACGCCTTTTATCTGACAATAATAATTGTGTAAGTATTTATATATAGATTTGTTTTTAAGAAAATCAGTTTGCTTTAGACATAATAGGGTGATGCATTGAATAAATTTTTTATTAACATCATAATATACGCATAAAAATGCTGAATATACAAATTCTAATTTGGTTCTTGTATTATAAAATATTATATTTTTTGTGTTTTACATTAGAAATTTGTTTAACTAATAGATAAATCCTATAAATTCTACGTGAATTAAATTCCTTTAAATATTAATAATAACATTTACAATAAAACAAGACGAGGCCAATTCTGTAATAACTAACCAATACATTAAATGGTAAACCTTTTAATGAAGTAATGGATGATGACAATGAAGTCTAAGCTACATTAAATCAAGGTGTATATTGATTTCCTTATATTTCTGATATTCTTTTGTTTATTAATTTATTTAAGTTGTGATTGACGCAATGAACGATGTAAGACTTATATATAATATTTATGAATGTGAGCCTTAATCTGTTTGTGACTCTGACATAATTAACCAAGCTGGACAACGGATTATATTAATATGAAAAATAATTGTTTTATAATGTTTTGTAAATATGTACAAATTGTGTTAATTTGGGTTAATACAGATGGCAATTCTCGATTAAAGTTGATAATATATGTTATATGTGAGTCTGATAAAAATGCAACAAATACATTTATACTATAATACTTTTTAATTAGGTATTAAAATATAAAGCTATTGCTATTGATATAAACATAAAATAAGAACATAATATTTGTTTCAAGTTATAAATGAAACACAAGAAAATAACAAATTTACTATAAAATCAAATAATATTAAGTAAAAAAAATATTACATAATATAATAAGGTCAACTAACTAATTAATTAATTATAAAAAAAAATACACATTTAGAAAAAAGTGGTAGCTAAATTGACCTTAAAGATACCTAAATCTACCTAATAAAGAAGTTTTATTGTATATATGTAATCATTGTATTTTTATTAGACAAGAAATTTATCTTTCGCCGAGAATTGCCATCTGTAAGCGATATTAATAATAAATGTTAAACAAATTATTTTTTATGGTCATACACTTTGTTGTTCAGCTTGGTTAATCATGTCTGCTCCGTAAACAAATAAAACCATAGTAAGGCATAAATACACATTATATGTGTTTTAAGTAATGTTTACGTCATTATTACGTCAATCATCACCGTAAATAAATCAATAAACAAAAGAACGCTAGAATTATAGGGACATCAAAATGCAAATGATTTGATTTAATTATATACTACTTTGTTATAATCCATTACTTTGTTATCAGGTTTATCACAATGTATTGTTCAGTTGTTATAGAACTAACCTCGTTTTTTTTATTAATGTTATTATTCTCTATGTAAATGAGTTCAATTAACGTTTCTTATTTAGGGAATGTTGAATCTACAGGATGTATGTGTCATTTTAGAAATGTTCTGATATCAAACACATAATAAATAATCATTTATAAGTACACGAACTCAATTATAATTTATATGTTAAGTATTTTTCATGCGTATTTGATAATGTCAATAAATATTTACTTAATGAATATTTGCACCATATTATTTGCAAAAGCGAACATTATAAAGAATGAAACAAAATCTTAAAATTAATTTGATAAAAACAAATCTTTCTGTGAATACTTACGAACTTTTTCATGTCAGATAAAAAGCGTTCTACAGTATATAATAGATTATATAATAATTCAATCAACAATTATACACTTTTCATCCAAATTTCTGTTTATAGACAATGTTAAGATACATACAACTATAATTCCTATCCCTAATTTAACTCTTTAAGTTCTAACTGTGTTGCTTTATGAATTACTTTTATTCAGTATATTTTATTAAAATAGTGTATAGTGAATAAACTTGTACTAATGATTGCTTAAAATACAACAGAAATATAATGCAACCCAATATAGACAATTTCATATTTATGAAATTATTCTATAAAGATCTGCCTATATGTTTGTTTCAATTTTAATGTTATGTTTATTTATTTCCAATTTAAGAAGACCGATGCAATAAATTGACATATGTAAAACTCGTGGCCGTTAATAGCATTCTAGTATGATAAAAGAAAGAATTAAAGATATAAGAATTAAATTTTAACAAATATTATTTACTGCACTCTACAATGTTTCAACGTATTTTATACAATGTTTTACGTTATTTCTGTATTGTTAAAATATTCCTCTCAATTCCTCGACAGTCCTATCAGTGGTTGTCACTTTAAATTGCAATTATGTAAATGACATAAATAGCGAGATTGCTAAATTAGACAATGATGATTTTTATAGATCTGATGAACCGACAAAGTAAAATTTAGAATTGCGCCTAAAACCACGTACAATTGAATTATATCTATTGGTTGAAATGAATCCAATATGTATCGCACTGTTTGCCCATATTTTTCAACAAACTTTGATTACAAAATTTCAGTCTGTCAAAACTAGAACTATAAAAAAGTTTTTGTTGGATAAATGTCTACAATATTTGGAACACTCATTTATATTTCGAGTATATTTTCAGAGTGCTTTAATTATACTATACTAAATAATATGCAATGAAATATTTAAATAAATAATTCCTTGTAAGGTTAGTATCACAAATAAAAGTTTTAACTAAAACAAACTAAATAACTAAAATAAACTAAATAATTTAAATAACTAAATAACTAAAATAACTAAATAAACTCGTGGTTTTTTTTGGTTGAAACACAAGGTTTCATATATTTTTTATTATATATTTATAAAATAATCGATGTTAATAATTTTGCCGAAAATGGCTAATCAATGACAATAACATTTCGTTCATATTGTGGTTAATTAAATTGGATCCAAATAGTAATTATAACAATGTACACTGTACACTGTAAATGAAAGCTGAATAATCAAATAAATATATATGCCTGTAAACTTAGCTTTATATACTATACTCTAATAAAAATTAGAAACCAATTTTTTTTAATTTTAAAATTTAGTTTTTTTCATATTTGGATAGGCTATACCTAATAACAGCTAAACAATTAAATTGTGTAAACTTTTCATTATATTTTATCAACTTATTTTACGACAACATACTCTCTAGAAAGTCAAATAGAGCAAGAATTTTATCTTATGTCTATATTATAAAATAAAATTATTTTATTTTAAACAATATACTCATTTTCACTCCGTATATGAAATAATATCAACTAAGCTAAGTATAACTATATAATTATAAGTGTTTCCCAAAGAATAATTAATTTTTATTACATAAACATATCAATTAATTCAAAGTAGACATAAAAATATAACATCCATACTCGGCAAAGGATCTGTATTTATCAGCCTGTTAAAATGAAACTTGTTAAAGCATCCTTTCAAACATTTACTCCTCACGTTTTATGTGTATTTTGGTAATAAAAAAGTTAAAGTAAAAATACCTCTTTTATTTTATTAATTTACTTAATTACATTGTAGTTGTATAGACTGTCCAGATACTGCGGATCAACTGCGTTATACTATATGGCTTACATTTATAACACAGTCACATTCTTCAAAAGGAATAAATAAGGTGGCTATCGTTGGTAAATGCGAACTGTTTAATAATTAATGTCAATTCAATACAAATAAAATAAATCGTATACAATATTTAACAACTAACCCTGTTTAATTTGAAATAAAGAAAGTGAACTTTCTTCACTTTAATCAGTTCTTTCTTATAAACCATATAATATCACGCTGTGTATAACCACATTATAATATGACATGGTAAGGTGCCTTTAAAAATTCAATTGAATAGTGAAACAAACAGCTAAGTTAAAGGAAGTTACACAGAGGTGAGATATATGTATATAAAAGTGTTAACCGCTATATAGCATATTTTATAATTTTATATTTTTTTGTAAAATATCGCATACACTGACTTGGTTAAATTAAATGAATTATTTACTATATTTTGTAATAATTAATACAGAAACTATGACTTATTGCTTAACCAAACGTTTGAATGTAAACCTATTATATTGTGAGGCGTATGTGTGTAATGCATTTATTCAAATTAATATTTTGACGTAACGTACGCGCTATAATAATTATGTATAATAATAATATATGAAAAATTACTTCTATTAGTAGGCCTATATCTCAATTAAGAAGTATACATTTACAACCTTTTTTTACTCACATGGCTATATCATAAAAAATATTCAACAACATAAAGGAAACAGTTTATATTTTAATATTCATGCCATACATATTTTAAGGCATTGTTAAATTTCGAATTAGCACACTATAAATAAGCTGAATGGTTTCCCATTTCCGACTTACTGTACACAATTTACAAAATAAATTATGTTCACAAAAAATACATATTATATGTATAATTATTATATATATACTTCTGTATTTTACTTACTTAAAAATGTAATTACATAATTAATTAAATATATTATTTAGTAGATTACCTAATCTAATGAAATACTTTTTACTTAAAGTTCAATAAAATATTACAATACATTTTCTAAGTAAATCGAAAAAAATTAGAATAAATCTAAATAGAATTCATATGTATATATATGTAGTGCATTTTCTGCATATATGCCATCATCCATCAACACAAGTTATGTTGATCGATGATGAAATATATTTTTTTAAATATCGTTACATTTTTAAATTGAATTATATTATAATAAAATTTATTTTAAAATTATAATATATCATAACTTTCTTTTGAATAACTGCCACCTTAACTGTAACTTTTTGATTATTTACAACGTTGATAAATCAAAATGCGGTCATCTAATAAAGTTTGATTTTAAGACAAGCGTTGGGGTGCAATAAAGAATAAATTAAATATTCTTAACAATGCCTGTCATTATTTCTAACTCAATTGACAATATATAGGATAATGCTTATGTTTTTCAATCCGACTGTTTAACATTATTATTAACTTCTCTTATCAAACGAAAACAGTCAATGTAAAACTTGTCACCCTTTGTCACGTGAGAAATAATTAATTTGAATATTAAATAGATTATGAATATCATCTGTCAATCCAATACCCGAGGTTCCTGGTAAAATATGGCAGTCCTTTTACTATTTTGTGTAAGCTTGGTTGTTTTAGTGTTATCACATTGTGTCTGTGGCATCGAACGTTCAAATAAATGATTCCACTCGCATCAGGTAAATTCATTTATATTGTAATTTTAAAAACTATTTTTAACTAACCTTCTAAATTTATCATTTGATTCTCAGATTGATAGTATTGTAAACCATCGATGGACCAATTGACAAGTTAAAACTATCCATTGAATACTAATGGCATAAATGTCTAGGCAGATATTGTAAAGTGAATGTGCCGCATTTAAATATAAAAGATTATGCGATGAATAAATATTTTCAATAATAATAAGAAAATCTTTTCCATGTCTGGCAATAAATGTTCTATACATTAAGTACATAGTACCTACTACTACGAGTATATATATATATATATAAGTTTTCACAATAGTTGAAAATTTGTCATTACAAAAAATACAACATAAATAGTGTATTTTTAAAATTATTTTAATCATGGTGTTGTATGTGTATATAAAATCTAATGAATATTTTTTAACAGAAATTGGCAAGATATTGACAAAATATGTCTACCACATCTGTGAAAATTATACGAAAGAAAAAGATCTATTGTTCTTTTGACACTTTAACTCTAACCAAACATCATGAATGCGTATTTTTTAGTCGTAAAATCATTATATCCATCAAAATATGCTTTTCAAATTTATTTTGTGCAATATATTTTTGTATAAAAGTATTCCTAATTTTATCCTGTATTATTGTTGTTTCGGCATTTACAAAAACTTTCCTCAATTATTTGTCTTTAAATGTTTGACTTGCTGCTTAAATTGATCAGCAATAAACATTGTACAAGAATTATTGAAGCATGATATAACAATATGAAATGAGAATTATAGAAGACAACCTATTAGAAGACAGTAGAACTATTTTATGCATGACTTCTTATACCTTATAGATATTAAACAACAGTTTAGCAATAGTCTAAAACAATTACTCTAAATCTGACTGATCTGAAAACAATATTTATAATACGGTTTTTCATAAATCATTTGAGCGTCGGTTGTCAAGGGATTTTTTTGTCGAATAAATATATAAAACTAATTATTGCATTTAATATATAATCACTATAACTATGTTTAGTATACGATAGTCACAAAATATATTTCAAAATAATATTTTACTAAAATAAACGTCTAAAATATTAATATTCTCTATTCTATTAATTAATTAATTAATTGTGTGTACTATTCATATCTGCATTATAGTGTCACAAGTAATTGTATAATTTATGTCAAACACTGTATACTAATAAAAATATTTTATTTTTTTATTTTTATTATCTAGTAAATTCAAATATATTAATTAATTAATAATATTAATATATGAATAGTTACCTGATTTAATAATACACTACATGTTCTAAAAGACTAAATAAAATTAGATCGATTGAAAGCATTAATTTATCATTAATGCTAATTTTAATTCATTTTAATTCAGTTCATAATTTGTTATTCCAAATTTAAATCCACCTAGTATATATATACCAAATAATTTACAACGATCATGCAGTCATATTACTCCCAAATTGTATTAATTTGTTGATATTGTCCTCCAGTAGAAAGTTCTCTTTTTCAGGAAATAATATTCAGTTCACATTCATAATTTCTTACAAAAATGAGTGACTATGTAATTTAATTAAGACACTCGAAATTATTTCCTGTTTTCATCGGATATTACGCTTACAGCTTGAAAGACGATAAGCCAACATAGTCGCGCTCTTGTGCTTTTATTATTTTAAAAAATTAATGGAGGATCGCTCTTGTGATCAAGTAAGAACAATTCTAAATTGAAATATTCGTCTTCCTCCTTTTCATTTCCTTTAATCAATATTTTTTATCGATTCAATATTCCCCAGCGCTACTGGCCTAACAGTTTCTTATATATAAGTGCTATCCTTTTACATCGTCTGCTTTCTCCTCACAACATGTTATATGTGTGTTTTCTGTAGACAAAAGAAATATATATATATATGTATATGTATATGTATATAGAATTCCACCTAAAATATAATCCACATTATATATTCTAAATTTAATTATTTATCATATAAGTTTAGTACTTAAATATGATAGGCCCTACCTAACAAAACCGAAATATAATCGTAAAATACGCAACACATTTATTTTCTGTGTAACGATACATGTTTTTATATGTGACTGAAGGGGATAGAGACAAAAGAAACTAAACGAAATGACAGAAACAAGGCAGTGGAGAGACAGAGCACTACCGGTTTCGAGCTATTCAGCTCTCATCAGGTACTCTAGTCTCCCTACTGATGACTGGAATGCAAAATAACAACTACCCATAGTTTAAAACAAAATATCAACTGTACATTATATTTAAGACATAGTATAGCCACGGGAATTCATTACAACGAGTCATATTTTACGACAAAAAGTCAACTATACATTACTGATAAGAAAAAACGGTAACACGACATAATATTGACAGGACAAAACAACTACGCAGTCATGGGTCTGTTGTCAGTTTGTCTTATATTTCAGGGGCGTAGGAGCAGGTCCGGCCGGTCCGGCCATGTCCGGACCAATACTTTCCGGGTGGGCGCAATTTTGGTGATATAAAAAAAATTAATGTAGGTACCATATAATTTTTATTATAAATCGAGGTGATCTTCGTTCACTAACATTATCAGCACAATTGCAAAATCTCGGTGTGCACTTTTCGATTGAACATAACAATAAGTGATGTCTTGCAATACATGAGAACATTAACTGTGCGGGTCAGAAAACATATTACAGCGAAGTTTTCTGTTTGTTAAAACTTCTTTTGGTAATGCCCGCAACAAACGCATCAAGTGAGCGTAGTTTCATATCTCAAAAGTACAATGCAGCAGTCTCGTTTGAATCACTCTATAATTATTTTAAATATCTAAAAAAACCGTCTTGATTCTATTAACATAAATGACGTTGCCAATCACTTTGTCCAGGGTAGTGAGCATCGACTTACATTTTTGAGGAAATTTTAGAAATTCAATTAGAACTGTTTCACAATACAAAAATGTATGCATTTATATGTGCTTTTATGTACTTTATTTATGTGTACTTTAATTCTAATTATCTGTCGTTGATACTGAAGTATATTATATAAATAATATTTAGGTTTGTGATATTACTATGATTATGTTTATATTTATTGGTATATTATGCTTGTCGTCTATGTAATGTTTCGAACCTTCATATATGTATACCTAATCATGGTGTGTTAGTTCTAAAATATAATTTTTATATATTACCTATTCATGTTAATTAGTATGATTATTGATGTTTCATATACCTCCTCATTTACCAACTTTCCTATACACAGCTACGTTTATATTATTACTGAATTATTCCTATGCACACAGCTACCTTTTATATTATTATTTATTTTAGCAATTATCATAACATGCGAAATACATAATTGTAACGATAACAATTGTTTGAGGTATTATATATACCTAGTATTACGAATTTAATGAAAATTTGTATAAATTCTGAAATACCTACCCATAAATGGCAACTGTTCATGTTAAATAAACGAATGCACATATCCATAATGTTTGGAAATCCGAATTTTTATTTTAAAAAGTGGGATATGCAATTTACGTACATGTTTTTTTTTTTGGGGGGGCGCAAATTATAAGAATTTGGCCGGACCAATGTTGAATAGCTTCCTAAGCCCCTGTATTAGTATGAAACATAGAAATGGATAAAAGGTCTAGAAGCGCGCTTTGTTTTCAAATGGGGCGAAAAGATTAAGCGTGTATGCGTGAAAATGACGCAATCGTGTTGTTATGTTGGACGTGTAAAATTCTTGAAGTTGCAATTGAAAGAAAACCAAAGAAGAAAGTTGAAAACTCAAAATATAGGGATATCCTTCAGAGTCTGCCAAAAACACTGAAATCTCACCATGGGTGTCACAAAAACTGTTACAGCAATTATACATCTATTGAAATGACTGGGAGCTCTACAACTTTAGCATCATTATCAAGTTCAAACGCGTTTTTACGATCTGCATTCAGGGCTTTCATAACCACAACTTCAGGAATTATGCAAGTGTGTGTGTCTTCTGTAATGAATCAGTAAAGTATTAGAAAAACCGAGTTAAAGAAGTACTGACAGAGTTGCAACAAAAGATGGAGCGGTCTCTATTGTACATTATGCAATTACGTTGAATGACGATTTTACTTCTTCAAAGTTAAGTGGTGTTGATCTTACAGCCAAAGAATTGAAATATCATCGTAGTTGGCGTTCTTCTTATCATTTCAAGACAGAAAGGATGCGTGCATTAGCCACAAAAGATAATACAAATATAAAAGTTGACGACAATGCTTTAAATTCCATATGTTCATATATAGAAACAGCAGTGTTGAAAAATAAACGAATTGAAAGTCTTCTATCAATTTACCGTAGATACATGTCATATTGCGAAGATACTGTAGTTCAGATAGGTTTAAAGCAATACATGCGCCTAAAACCTGAAAAAATATTTAGTAACAAGGTGACATTTAATAGGAAAGCAAATAAGAGTGGAACAAAGGTTTACAGTTCAGAACTTACATTAAATACTCCTACCGTTGCGTATTATCATGAAACATCCCCAGATGGGATAGTGTTGAAAGATGGAAATATTCTTCGACAATCACTGAAAAGTAGAAACATTCAATGTGCCACAACAGATGTTAGTATTCACGATTTCCAACTATAGAGCAACCCGTTGTCCCTGAATTAGTATTCAATTTATTTCGAGCATTGTATATTGGGGTTCAAATCCTTCCCAACACACGGAATCAGTTCAGAGAAGAACCCAGTCTTCTAATGATGATGCATTGTTCATAGTGACTAGAGGTTAAGTTCAACATTTGAAACACATCGCTATGGGTATAGCTGTAAAATCAATGACTGACATTCGTAAAGTTATTACGATGTTGAATAGATTTGGATATTATAATATCAATTATACAATTATACTATAATAATAATAATAATAATTTAATATTTTTTAACAAACAAGCATGAAGTACCATAATGAGAAGCAAGGTACGAGTTTAGTTACAAATTTAGATAGTTTAGCTAGATTA
>JAUZND010038635.1:4357-21486 GCA_034780555.1 Coelogynopora nodosa
GATTAAAATTAACGATTAAAATTAACGATTAAAATTAACGATTAAAATTAACGATTAAAATTAACGATTAAAATTAACGATTAAAATTAAACGATTAACATTTTAAATGTAACTATTAAAATTAATCATTCTAAAATCTGATATAACGGATTATAAACTTTTGTAACATCTAAAACAAGTTGCCACAATTTTAAAATAATGTGAGAGCTTTTGTCAAATTTAGAAATGATTATTGTATATGAATATTGTTTAGCGATAAATAAAATTATATTTCTTTGATTCAAGCGGAATAATTAACCTGTGCAAAATGATTTTATTATTTTTCAATGATAAATAAAGATGTTATTACCAAGACAATTTCATTTCAACTGATAAACATTTAATTGAAAGGACCAAAATTAGTTATAGTCAGTGTAAAAAACCACTTTAAATATAATTCTTTTAGTTTTTGTGTGATAATAATAATAAATAATAATAATAATAAATAATCATAAAAAAATGGGAACGTCCATAAAAAGATATATATATATATATAATATAATATAATATATATCAATATTTTCTTTTTATAAAATTACATGTTTTGGGACTATTGTAACGAACGAATTAAAATATGTTTTTTGGGTTATATTATTTTTAAAAAAATAGGCAGCGTGATGCATGTTTTGTGCACATATTGGCGTTTTTCTAAACAGTTTTTTTATCCCAATATTGTAGCGAGATATGCAAAAGTCAATCGTCCCTAAAAAACGTCCCAAACTTTAAAAAAACTGCCTGGCAGGTATGATTTGATAGAGAGAAAAAATGATAAAGTGAGAATTGATTCGGGAAGGTAACTTATTTTTCCTGAAACTTTGAAATGTTAACTCACAAAAATATATCATTTCACCACATATATAAAATTCAATGCTCCACAATTGTATTTTGTAATTACAACTTTGCACTATTTTAGAAATATAGATATACTTAACTTAGGCGTATGTATATATACATATATATATGTATATATATATGATTATTCGATTATCTGATAAAATATACGGTTGGAAATAATTTTTTATACATTCAATTTTACATAAATAAATTAGTGCACAAGAGGCGCATCCCCAATTCATCATTCGAATAGTTGACAACTGATCGCTCAATACACTGAAACATTTAAAATAAATATTCATTCAGCTTTTTGATTAATACATTGTTTATTGATGCCTAAACGTATACAATCAAAATGGTGTATTGAAAGACGTTGAAAGACACTATTTTAATTCGAGCCATAACAATCCTTTCGGCATTAAATTGGTAAAATTATTTGCGCAACTTTTAATTTTCAAAAACCATTCTCAACTTGCTTATTTCAATATGCAAGTAAATATTTTTTATACATTCTTGAAGTGGTGCACCAATTTCCATTAATTTATTGTTTTAAGCTATATTATGAAATTTTTTTATTAGAATTATTCATTTTTAAATTTATATTTAACCAGATTATAACGATACTACAGTTTAAGGTATATTGCAAACAGGTGACAGTTTGACATATTTAGATTATCTACAATTGCGTTACATTTTTTCTAAAAGGTAATTGCTGAATTTTCTCGTTTTATCTTTTTCTATCCAAACAAATGTATTTGAATTCGTACAATATATGAGCGAGATTTTTGTCATTTTTCACAAAGGCTTTTTTGAAAAAATGTAAACCATATATTTTAATTAAATCAAAGAAACACATATATTTTCAGCGTAATACCATATGGGGAAAGAACTCACTAGCTTCCCTTTTAGCTTGCTTCGTTTAGAAATTTAAATACAGGAAATAGGGAAATTTGTCGACTTTATGCATAACACTTGCAAAATGTCTTTGTGGCAATTTACGCAGAAGAAAATAAACAACCATTGATAAATAAAATATTCCCAACATTTTATTATTCGAAATAGCATTTTATTGTTGGCCTATTCTGATCGGAGTTTGGTGGAAATGGGTTGAGAGAAATTAGAAGTAGAAGGGAGACTCGGTAATTTCTAAGGGCTTCCTCGATTCCCCAACGTTGATCTATATTAAATTTGGAGGGACTAGTAGAGACATTTTTCTTTTCCTATATATCACTTATATAGCTGTGCTGGTATAAGAGGATATTTCGTCTACAATTCTTTATATTTCTCAATTTTCGTGGAGCATTTAATTGAGTATACTACGGCATGTATCCTTTTTTCCCATTTCATTGGTTTTAATACTGACTCTCCATTATAATAGGTAAACTGACATATCTTCATAAATAAATATTCTTTACTGAAACACCTGATGTACCGGCGAGATCCTAGCATTCGGTTTTGTGGTTTTTGTGTTACTTTGTGGTTTGAACTAAACAATGCTAACTCTACATAAAAAGTTTAAAAAACGAAATTGTTGTAAATTATTATTATATAATAATTGCCTTCTTAAATTAAATAATAATAAATGTATTTTTACAAAATAATTTTTTTAAATTTTAATATATTTTTATTTTGGCGTCGTCTTAAGCCTAGAAACACCGATGCACAAAAATTGTCATGGTTGAAATTTGTTGAATATTGAAAGTATTTTTGAATATTGTTGTTTCAATACCTCCCAGCTTCCCCTTTCGATTCCATATATATTTTCGAAAAATACAGTAATTTTTCAAACCTTTGTGACGTATAGCACGTCACACAATTTTTAGAGCCATTTTTTGTACCTACCGTAATGGACTATTGTTAATAATTCAGAAGTTGCTCCTTAAGATATCATAACCGAGTTTAGTCAACTCTTATTGAAATGACTAGAGAAAAAAAAGAATAATATTATTAGAATTTCCGTTAAAACTACACCATATTGTATAAATTAAATAGCGACTATTAAAAACTGCATTTGTTGAATGCTGCTAGATTAATAGACTCTCCTCCTACTAAATAGTATTACAAAAGCACCAGGTACCACTATATGATCATAATACAGTTAAATGCGTCGAATGCGTAATTAAGAAAGATATTTTTGCTTGTAATGTGTGTGTGGCTATCAATAATTGTATGATAATTAAACTAGACAAAAACAAAATTGATGCCTTTATGTATTGTCATTATGCGTTTATTTACACATACACCTTTTTTATACTGTGTAATGGTTGTAGGGGTTTACTTTTTTATTTATATATATATAATAATTAAAATTCTAATGATTATCTAAAAGTACTTTATATGGATTTCAAATAAAAATTAGCATTATTTTGTATATAAAACATTAAGATACATTGTGCTACTAAGCAAACAATCAATTGCATACAGATGACAGTCATATTAAACAATCTATATATGTATATTCAGAAATGATTTCTGTATATATGTATAAACTGAAGAGGTGTAGCGGGGGGCTTGGGTTACCAAGTTCAAAATTTCTTGTAGTTTAAGTATTACATTGAATTAGATTATGAGAAAATAATCTCGATTAACAATTCAAGATAAAACAGAAAGAATGATTTATTTACCGAAATACAATATGTTATTATTTATCCAATTAAGGTATTTTTCTATTGTTCGGTTGTATTTTTTATCATGAGAAAAGCAACTTGAGTTCTTGTTCCATTTATTATGTTCTTAAATAACAATTAAGTTCTAAAATACAAAACAATACAATGCTGATTTGTATCTGCATCCAGAATGAACAAATTTCGTGTGATTCATTTTAGAAATGTTGGATATTAGTATGTACAATTGTGTTGGTAGAATGAAATTGGAACTACAAGTATTAATCAGTTGCAGTTTTAATATTATGTTTGATTCATTTTTAAAGTGACTAACTATTTATATTTTGATGCAAAATATCATTACTAAACCATAATAACCGTGGAACTTGTTCTACCATCCAAGTTTACCTATTTTTATGTTAGATAACAATAATATAATAATTAAAGACATACTTTTTTAAGGACATGAAACAAGTAGCAAAATATATACAATTGAACATTTGTTTTTTAATACGTTAAACAACTTTTTCGTCACTGACCTTACCCCAATTATTTGAAAATACAATTTTTTTATATATATATATATACAAACAAAATCCCAGAACATTGTTGATATGAAATTAACACAAATAAATATGAAAATGTACACCTAAAAAATTCTTATCAACTAATAGTATTTCAATTGGACTGCGTAGGCTCAAGTTAATGTATTTTAACTTCTATTATTTCAAAGGTGGCTGTTTCTTTCACTCCCGATGGTTTTTTGACTGATTAAAAGCTTGTCAACGGAGTCACACAAGCGAACATTGAAATTCATTATTCTCAGCTTTCTTCAAGACAAACCAGTTGGCCAGGGTGGGATAAAGCGTATATATTTGGGGGGTAAGAAAAACGCCCCAAAGCTGGTGCAAGAAAGCAGTTATTCTTCTTCTACTTTCCTTCCCCCCTTCCCCTCTCCACCCTTACCCCCCCCCCAACATCTTGGGTAGCTACCGCATTCAAAGGTGATATTAATGTTATGAGTATATTGCAGTGCATACCACACAGTCTAAACAAGACGAAAACAAAATGCACACCTATAGTTAGGAGCTGTTCATTTTGGTGACCATTTACTCCTTATTCCTCTTCTGTGTTGCCGGAGCTAAGTTCTTATTAAAACTGGTATGAGATTAATATGAGGACTGTACGTGGAAAGATATGTGATAAAATCGCGTCGTTTTAAAGAAATCTTCTTGCTCTCATTATATTTTGTAGTTTTTTTATCCTCCCTTCATTCTCTTTCTGTCTCTCCCCACCCCCCCCCTCTTCTACAAAAGCAAACAAGAGCAGCTTAGTTTTGTACTCCGGGATAAGATTTTTCGACCATAGTCGCGACCTTCGCCTATAAGTTTGCTGCTGATACATTGTTGTTGGAAAGTTGGTTAGCAGTCATGCGAACCGTGGCTCTGCCTGCCCCCTTGCTTTTCAGTTTGGAGCAGTCTCAGAAGTTTAGGATGAAAGATCGCGGTCATAGAATACAGAAATCTGATGAAGTGTGCTTAGTTTTCGTATGCATGCATACCCATCTTATCCTGGCATCTCCTACTCCCTGAATGGGTATGTAAGGTTGGCAGGTACTGTTTTTATTAAGATAGAAATAATTAAATTAACTATTAAGATATAGAAAAAGGGAGAAAACTTTGCTAAACATTATTATTATTATTTATATGTATATACATAACAGGAGGAAAAGATAGATGATGATAACATTTTTTTGATATACAAATAAAAGTAAAATGGGAGATTATTGCCGTGTTTAACTGCATGAAGAAACATTCTGTATCAGATTATATTATTCATAAATAAAATGTAAACTGATTGACAAATTATATCCACCTGTATTTAAGTCTTTTTCTTTCATTGACATTTCGAGGAATAAATACTTTATTTATGATATTTGAATCCATGCTGTGTGTTTTAGAAATATGTTTTCAATATTTTGGAAAATTATGTTGTGTGAAAATTTGTGAAAATTTGTGTGTGAAACTTTGAAACATTTTCAAGAATAAAAAGAATTAAAAGTTAATTAATTAATAGATAAAATAAATATACAAATAAAATATTAAAGAAATTAGTTTTAAATTAGTTTTACATATGAATATAAATATATTGTTTGAATAAAAATTTCTATAAATTCCCTACAAATAGAATATATAATGTTTCACTTTTAATTTTATTTTAAGTTAAAGTTATTATGGATCTAAATATTCGATTTAATTAAAAAAATAAACACAAATTGTAGTTTATACAGATACATAAATCAATAAAAATTCCACTATGTCGTGAAATTAACTAATGAGGTATGCATTATTCATAAGTTAGAATTAATAATATAAAATTAAGTAATTCTACGCAGTTTGATATATTAGATTTTCTTTTGTTTATTCAACAAAACAATAAACCATTATTTTCTTAGTTGTAATTGAAGGCTCTTTTCAGACCTGTTGATTTCGAAAATTAAAAAATATATATTTTCATCATAAAATTATTGTTAATTCTTATAAAATAAAATAAAATAAAATAAAATAAAATAAAATAAAATAAAATGTTCATGTATTATTACACAGAAGGATTCTTGATTCTTGAATTTAAATATATCAAAACTAGATAATGCCTTAATCATAAATATTTAATCTGAATTTATTCAACTTAAGTTAAAATGTTTATTAATTATTTTAATTAACAATTCATTGATATGTTTTTTTCCACAAACACCATTTAAAATATAAGGTAGTACTATAATAATTAATTAATTAATTAATAATAAATATTTATTTTAAATGAAAACGTTCATTGTATGTGTGTTCATCTTATGAAAATAAAAAATAATTATATCAATCATGATTATAATTTTTTACAATATCTATATATCATACGATTGGCGCAAATAAGGCAATTTTTAAATTGAAAAATATATGTTACACAATATAAATCTTACAAAATGTAATGTTACGCGCATACAAGGTTGAGGTATGTACTTTTACACATATTTACCAATGCAATACGGAGCAATAGATGCCACTAATAACTCGCAGATAACTTTTTATGGGCAGCTAAATGGATTAGAAGATTAAAGATTTGGTGCTGAATGAATGAAGTTTGCATCGATTCAGCATTTCTTCTTTAACCCGATTGATTGTGTGTAGTATAAGTTCCTTTTTTTAGAGCATCTCTCACTCTCTGTCTACATTTGCAACCTTTTTTATATTATGATTACTTAGGTGCGGTGCCTCTTCAGATTGTTTTCATATGCTATTCTACCACATTAGTGAATGTACCCCTCTCTATGCCCTTAGCATGAAGCCCCCCATCATAGAAATGATGCTGCGTACAGTATTTATTCATTTTTGAGCTAAGGGAGCGAACCATATATATAGATTTTTTTGGCAGACGTTTGGCATTTTCTACTTGAATTAACTGTTGCTGGCTGCCATACCATATAGTTAATTAATTTTTCTTCTAACCAGATGAAGAAGATGAATTAATGGATTTAAAAGGAATAATTGATCCTTGAGCTTGTGATATAACTATTTATTAAATTAACAAGATCATGCAACATTTTTTGGAGTTTTATATGAATATTTGTTTTATTATTTTCAGTTTACCAATATCTACTTTATATTGAATATTTTAATCTAACCCTTAGCATAGTATGAAAGTGATACTAAAAATTTGATTCAATAATGTGATTCAATGTGATTCAATAATTTGTTTTAAATTTAAAAACTATTATATTATACTAATATTTCAATATGTTAACTTTAGTTATTTACCACTAAAATTATGTTCTAAAGGCAAAATAATTATATTTATAACTATTTCATTTTGAGATATTTTAGGTTTAGAATAATAATTTCAGAATAATTTGAAATTGGCTAAAATGTTTCTGTAAAATATATGAAATAATGAAATATCGTAAATACCATGAAACATAATCTTTGTAATAATTTTCATATTTTATAATTTATAATTTAAATTATATATATGTAAACTATAAAATAACAATAATATTCTTTACATAATTGGTATAATGTGAACAATGACAAAATTGTCGATTCTACAGTGTAAGATTACTTAAATTTAAGAAACCCTCTTTGGATTTTTAATTTTTGATTTTAAGCATTCAAAAATCTAGGTTTACCGAGTACATAGTAATTGACAAAATATATAAACATCTGACCTCAAATTGTTAGGTGCTATGCTAGCGCCACTTTTAGTTAATTATTACTCTTGATTCAATGTTTACAAAATGCGGATAGTTTCAGAAAGGTTAGACAAAATAATACATACATCAATAATTTTAATATAATAATATTACGCAATATAATAAAAACTCTTTTTATAAAATGTTCACACCACGAAAGAATAATAAACAATTTTAAAATTCAATTTGCACCCCGGCATCGGTGGTCTACAGTCATGTGCGGGTGTACGTTTGTAACCGCACATTTAAACACCTTCTATCCCCTTACTTACAAATTATATATATATTTTGCATTTTATCGCATACCGATAAATCAAGTGTTTACTCGCATAAAATAACGCAACATTTCAAGTCTATCAAAAACAGAGATCAGAGCATAAAAAAGTTATAGTTTTATAAAAGTTATATTAAATCACTAAATAGTAAAAAATAGTTACTAAAATAATCATTAAAAAATATTTCATATTTTATAAATAAAAATCATAATAATTTTTTTTGACCTATTGCCTGTTGAAATATGAATTTTAAGGTAATCCCCTGTAGTAGAAAATACTTAAAAATCAATTATTTTATAAATTTATTTAAATGATTTAGCTGTCAAATGATCGAAAGTGAATTACTTTTATTATACATGAATTGATGGCGATTTAACGATGGATTATTTAATATTTCAAAAAAAATAGTTTTAGATACCTAGTAATTAATTATAAGTGGGCCTACGTATGGCGATACAACCCTACTAAGTGGGCCTATGTATGGCGATACAACCCTCCTAAGTGTGCCTATGTATGGCGGTACAACCCTCCTAAGTGTGCCTATGTATGGCGATACAACCCTACTAAGTGTGCCTATGTATGGCGATACAACCCTCCTAAGTGTGCCTATGTATGGCGGTACAACCCTACTTAGTGTGCCTATGTATGGCGATACAACCCTCCTAATTGTGCCTATGTATGGCGATACAACCCTACTTAGTGTGCCTATGTATGGCGATACAACCCTATGCTTAGCCTTTGACCGAGTCAAGCACAATTTAATAGAATGTGTGAGAGAAAGAATTCATTTTACTGTGATTATTTTTAGTTCTGATGAAATTGAAAAATATTGTGAGTAGACTACTTTGCGTGACCTACTTTGTGTGACCTACTTTATGTAGCTTACCTTATGTGACTGTTCAGAATAGTTTAGTTTATTAATTATTTATAAATAAAACATTATAAAAAATTTATGTTTTTTAAAAATAGAATTGATTTTATGCTTTTAATGTAACTTAATATTTTAAAATAAATAGATTTTCAATAATACGCAAAGAATAATACAGTTAAAACTTTTATAATGCAATATATTATATTAAGCAACATATGCTCTAGATAAAAAGTTAGTATTTTGTATATATAATTTTAAAATAAATATTTGAGAAAATTCTTGTTTGTTTTGAAAAGTGTATTTATTTCATATATTGATTTATGTTTATTCTTATTTAAGATTCAATTATATTATATTTTATTTTATTAACATTAGTTTAACAAGTAAATTTAAGTAACAGTTTAAAATTTTCATGAGAAAATACTATATCAAATTATTCTAGAAATAGCATATGTTTTTCGCTCATTTAAATCTCTAGTAATTATTTAAGTGTACTTTAATTCAATATAAAATTAATATTGATTCTGAATAAATTAGGATATATGTATATATGTATGTATCACATGATGTTTTAAATTAAATCTTTTTATTAAATCAATTGGTTTTGAGTAATCAGATGTTAGATCATTTCTGTGCCATTTAAAAACATATAAAAACATAACATAATACGAATAACACAGCACTGCTAAAATCGTTACAAAAATATTACCCAGATTATAACCAATAATTGAACTGTAATAAATACATTTATTGTTTATATTAATTAGTTAAACACATGAATAGTAACGGCCCATATTGGTTGATTCAGTAACTATATAACATAATTAGATTTGGAATAAGATGCAGCATTCTTTGTGTTTTTGTTTGCTATATATAAATCAGCAATTGCTTCTTTTTTTATATAAGAAACAATAGCGAAAACTGATTTACCCATTGAATAACTATTTTGAAAAAAATCCTATACTTTTGCGCTATGTATAAAAATATGATATTATAGATATTACTATGCTAATAAAAATGAAATCTTCGTTAAATATTATATTTAGTTTAGAATTAATTAAAAATGGATATTTGACAAATTAGGCAACACATCTGTTGTAACATACACAGTAATATTTTTTACCTAAATAAGTACGCGATTAAAAAATGAGAAAATATACAAAAGTTATCTACTGCAAACATATAATCTTACAAATGTGTAAGACAATTAGAACTATCCGCAAATCACTAGAAGTTAACTTAATTCGTGATGAAACGGATAACTTTTAGTTCAAAGTAAATGTTGTTTTAAATTTGAGAATTTATTAATTTTTACACAGCATTGCTTATAAATTATTACAAGACCCAACCAGCTAGATTTTTTATTTTAATATTGAAGTTTTAATAATCTTGCTCTTGAAAAATGTGTTTAAAATATATTCAAATAAATGGAATATATTTTGATTTACACATTTCACATGATTTTTTTAACTATGCAAAATACCATAATTATAAAATATTAATAATATCACATGCTGATAAATGATAATCACACTCATAAAATCTAGGTTATGCTTGAAAAATTAGGCCATATATCTATAAAACGTTTATATTAAATGTTTGATACTCTTTTAATGAAATACATATAGTGTTACTGGTTTAATATATCAAAAGCCATAACTGTCAATTGAAAAAACACGATTTAAATTATAAGTTAACTCCAAACAATAGTACTAACATGTAATATATGTATAGTAGTCAGACAGACAGGACATCTGGCTTAATATAAATATATGCCATTAAGATTTTAGATGTTAAAGTGTTTAAATGATTAAAGATCTGAGATAAATAAATCCATAAATATATTAATGTGTGCGTCTTTCTATTATAATTTCACAATCGTAAATCACAATCTTATATCACAATTGCTTGCACCACCGACCTATACTTACCTGTTCGTTTTTTATTCATACTAATTAACAAAACTACTACAAACGGTTCTGAACAGACATCTATAATTATTCCATTATGTTAAATTTCCAAAACAATTTTCTGTTACAAACTTACGCTACGTGTCGGTAACCTCTAATTATGATGTATACATATTTAATCCAAAATTTACTTCAATATTGTGAATGTCTAGACTGTACATTATTACGAAATATCAGCATCTTATTCACTTAAATTAATATTAGTAAAAATCAAACAGCATAATTATCATATTACACCAATATTGTAAAATTTAAATTTAATTAAAAATATAATTTTCTTCCATCGATTGTGTGAGTCGCTGTAGAGATGGAATAAATCAAATCAATAAAATTGTTAGTGAAATCTGGAAATGATCACAGCCAAATACGATTTAAAAAATAAAAAGTATTTATTAACATATATTTTAACTATATATATGTTATCAATTATATGTTAAATATAAATAAATATTTTAAATATGTTTTACTAATAAATAATTTAAATTAATTGTAATAATGCGAACTTCAGATGGAATCGAAAACGCACTAATAAAAAATAATCGTTTATCTCTAGAATTGTCTCACGCCTACTCTTCTACTAATAAAGTTTTGATAACACCAAGACATGAGACATTTTATGACAAGACGCAAAACATCAAAGAAGAATATATTGTAACTGTTGCTCAATGAATCAAATAATATGGTTCAATGTTAGTCCTTGGAGGTTTCAGAACTTATAGAGTTGGTTGGTGAGGTATATATTGCATAATAATAAAACATCAGGTCAGCAGCAGAAAGATATATTAGTCTCGATATTGATAATATTGTGAAGTCTGGCTTGTTTAAATAATGTAGTTTTAACAGTCTTTCTTCTGAAAAATAAAACATGGAAATCTTTTAGAATAAGATTGCTGAGATCATCGCGTGTAACATAATCAAATTTATATAAAATAATGTCAGGAAATGGGAAAAAGGTTTTATTCGTTATGCGATATTAATAGGTTCACAACGTAAAACGCTGCCTACAGCAGATAGTAAGCCATGAAGAAGGCGTCTAACAAAAGAGAGTGAAATAGAATAATAAAATGTAAACATAATAGAATTGAAAAATTGAAATCCCTTGCCACATAATAAATAGAAAAGTTATGTTATAATTAAATCTCTTATTGTATAAAATACAAAATAAAAGACTATATTATTAAATAGAATTATTCACATTTTTAATCATTCTTTCTGTATTTAAATTAGGTAGATAAAGCGATGCCACTAACCTTAACAATTTAAGTAGTATGGGAGTTGAATCTCTAACACACTTTAAACTAGATAATGACTCATATTAAGTCATGCTAATATATGTTCCATATTGATATAGATTCTAGGATAATCAATAGCGGGGAATTCGATTATATTATGAGATTTCCGAATCTAGTAAATTATTCTCATTAATGAGATTCCCAAAGATGTTAGAAATTCATCATGTGAGTAAAATTAATGTAATATATATTTGGTTACTTTGACTTACTACATATACAGGTTTAAGCAAAGTCAAGGTTATTTCTGATTAAATTTAAATGTGTTAAGTTTGACTCTGATTTTTATAAAATAATCATATAGGTGTGCACGTGGTAGAAATTCATCACTTAAGTGCACTTATTGATTTTTTTACTAATACACTGACAAGCTATCGGTAAGTTAGATTTTTTGACAGTTAGACATTAATTAAGGTATATTATTGATCGTAGTCATTCATCCAAGTATAACTATCGAAGTTTGGAATGCATTAATTGTTTCAGAACCATTAAAATCTAGCTCCCCGTTGTTGATAAACTTATAAGCAATGTGGGGGAGAGGTGAATGTTGTGGGAGTATACCAATATTGTATTAATCATTTTATGTAGGAATTACATTGTAACAAAATATGCATCATCTGAATTTTAATTGATATAATTTAATATAATGAAATCAATATGATTTGAAATTGTTCAAAAGTAACTCATAATACTTCAACATTAGCAGAATTATAAGTATTTTGAGCAATAATTATTAAATAATTAATTTCAATCTTACAATTTTATTTATATATTTTATAAACGGGTTATAAATGTTGAACTAAATGAGTGTCGGAATGCTAAAATGTATAATATATTATATGTAAAAATGTATAATTAATTTTAATATATTCTTTAACTTTCAATAATTTAATAAAATATATGAAGTAGCATATCAAAATTAAATAGTAATTATAGATAAATAATAATTGATCATAATTTAATTTAAATGATTCAATTTAAGCATTCAGTTTTTTTAAAATTAATTATAACATTTAGTTTAAATTAATATTTTAAACTAAATTAACATTACTTGCATATTAATGATATTTATAATATTTGTAATGGTATGAATTGTATTATATTCTAACTTAAGGCTTAAATTACAAAACAGTACAATAAATATTATAGTATATGATTGTTATGTATAGTATTATTATATTTTAAACATCACTTTTATTCAACTTAAGGGTTTAATGTAGGTATGACGTATAAAAATGTAGATTGTATAATGAAAAGCAAGGTGGCAGTATATTATTAAGTATTTCAAATAAGCTTTTTTTTAAATAATTTTCTCCATAGTAGAATTTTGAGCTTACTTTTAAAATGACTGCGTGACTGATAGCGTGACTGCTATTAAAAATAAAGTATAAACTAAATAGTTCTTTATTAAATCAATTTTGTTTGCTACATTTCTAATATTTTCGTCGGAAAGAAGTAGTATTCATATAAGTCCCTTGTTTGATATTTAGAGGATAAATTAAGACATGTTTGACTTTACGAATACTTTCTACAAACACTAAACATTTCTTACTTTTTCTCCATAGCTGAGTGGATTAATATACATTTATATAATATATAATACGTAATTAATATGTAGATACAAGTTAGATGTGTACAGAACTACTTATAAATAAGTAAAGGTACATGTTTATATATAATATTATTGAATATTAACCTTAAAATAAAAATTATAGTATATGTCAAGTATTGTATATAACATGCATTTTGTATGCACCTGGTGAATTAAATTATAATATAATTTTTTTTCTTTCAAATTTTAATATAATTTAATACTTATTTAAATACTAATTATACTAATTAAAATACTATTTATTAGCCTTTCAATGTACATTTGCGGAAAGACTGAAACCCTACGTAATCTTCATGGAACCATGTAAACATATATTATTTAAAACTAAAATAGATAAAATCGATCTACCGATCTGTCATAATTTCTACTTTTCTTATTTTTCTTTACCCTCTTACTATAAATAGATATATATTAATAATAGTAATAATAATATATATGTAATATAATGAAAATATTACTAAATTTATATTATTTTAAAAAAATACGTTAAATATATCTGTAATCCATATTAAAAATGTCAATTAAATTGATTGACTGTTTTTTTTATTCCCCGTTTATGCGTTTTACAAAGAATTCTCAATCAAGCGTCCATTTCCTGCACAACAAAAGAATTCTGGCGTTTAAAATATCTTCTCATATATATATGGTTACCTTCTTCTCTTGACGAAAAACTTTAACATGTGATGTCGCGTAGTGTAGTTAGATAGTAAATATTATGCAGTAACCAATTATGGTTACATATCTATGATTTATTTTCAATATTTTCAAAGATGCACTATTGAAGTAATAATTAACTACTTTTGCTCAACGTTTAAAAATTATGATTATATTCGTATGTACTTAAAATAAACTATCTAAATTTTGAATTACCAACTGTTCCAGTTTGAAGTCCAGTATTCTATCCACTAAATTAACTATTGTATCCGATATAAATATATAAGTATATACACATGTACGGTATATCTACGTATAGTGGTACAAACGCGACTTTGTAATCCTAAGGTTGGCACAGTATACTGTATCGCCGCATTAATACTGTTTCACATCCAGTGATAATAATAGAAATATTTATGTTAAGGTAAATTTCATTTGTAACACGATATGTAATACAATGGTATATGTTTTAACATACACTCATACACTGCGACAAAAAATGCGTTATTTAAATATTTAAAAGAACGACGTAGGAAACTTATTTCCCTCATTAAAAATAAGGCTTGTTGTTTTTTTGTTAAATAAGTTGCTTAATAAATCTATTAAATCTGATTAAATTGATTAAATCTAATAAATCTATTTTGATAGTCTATATACTTGTTAAAGCAGTACAACCATTGAAAACAACTGTATGGGTATAACTCTATTGTATTAAAATCTACTGCTAACATTTGTTTTTATAATTTTACAGATTACATCTCCTTTTCTGAGACTTGCAAATAGACCGCCGATGGTGACAGCTTGGGCCTTTGAACTCGCTATGTGGCTTGGTAAGTTCATATCGCTCAAGGTATGGCGAGATAGTCGACTAATATAACCATTATATTTTGTGTTTGATCAATCTGAACATTTTCTCATTGATTGCATTTATTGTAATGTGATTTCTTTGGCAAATATAGGTACTGCGTAATTGAATTATGAGGCGTATACAGTATGCGATGCAAGTAATTCGACGCTGATTGGTTGAGCCAGTTGTCATTGGCGAGAAAGGATACAGATACAAGTGTTTAGCTTAGTTTCATACTATTTTATTATATTAATAATGCTCTATAGGTGAATAAATTAAACAAATTACATCGAATTAAATTTATTAACTACATGCTTCCATATTGTTGTTGCTAGTTGTAAAGAATCTGGTATAAGAAAATGTAAATAATTTTTTAGTTTTCCAAAAGACATATTTAGTATTTAAGGTAAAAGTAAAAATATCCAAAGTAAATTACTATGTTTAGAAAAATATTCTTCAATCAATGTCACTCTCTAAATAAATATATATTTAATATATATAAATGCCAGTTGTTATTCTATTATTATGAATGAATTACTATTTGAATTAATTTTAAATAATTGTAATTTTCAATTTATCAAATTTCTGATTTTAATGCAATTTATAAAAAATTGTTGTTATACTGTAAATTGCATTACATATATTTTCTTTTTAAACAATGTGGGATAACATAATAATATATTATTAATCTTAGAAACTAGTGAATTCGTTTTTACTCATCGTCCCTCAATCTTCTTCGAAGTAGCCCAACTATACGAAACTTAACTGACGATTTATTGGTGGCTTTTAAGTAGGCTGGATCTGAATATCAACTTTATGTTAATGATAAAGTCATATATTGTTCAAATGTAGCAAAACTATTGCTAGCGCAGCATACAGTAATTAACGTAATTAAATTTTAAGTGATAGTTATTATATGTTTAGTGCTCAATAATATCAGAGGTGACTCAGAATGAAATAAAATTATTAACTATTTACGCTGTTTAGATTATAAAAAATTAAAGAATTTGCTTTAAAAAATCTCTATTCAGATTATCGAAAGATAAGTACACAGATTTTGCGGTAATCTTTGATACAGTGAATTAATACAACAGAATAACATTATTTTGTAAGAAAAGAATATGATTGCAATTTTTTTTAAATGAAAAATGTATTTAGATTGAAAATTTATATATGGCAGATATTAAATATTGCCATGTATGAATCTTGTAGTGACGAGTGACGGAGTCACATTGGTTTTATATTTTTTATGAATAATATTTGCTCTAATATTATTAAAATTTAAACAAACTGTAATTTATATCCTTTCATAAATTGCATAATTATAAAAAACAAAGAAAACATGGAATACGATGTTACAAAAATTATAGTAAACATTAAAAAAAACTTGATAGCACAAGGAATCAGTTAAGCAACATTTTAATTTGGCTGCGGAACAGTTTTCTAAGTTGTATAATATGTTTTTAAAGTAATATAAGATTTAGTCAATTTTAATTTACTATACATGTAAATAACTAAATGTATAAGTAATCTAACTTTTACGAACAATGTCTCGGTATACAGATTTGAAAATTATCCCAGATCATAACTAAACATAGAAAAATTAGCAAATAAAAAACTTATTTAAATCATAATGTTGTGTAATCGTTTTTAAATTGTGTATATTTTTAAAATAAATAAAATCGTACACTTCGAGTATCACTATAGGTACATAGGTACATAATTGTTGGATATATTTTCTACATAACTTCTTTTGAATTCACTTTTTCTCCAGTTAACATTTTATAGATTTTCTACTCTTAATATTGTCTTTATTGCTTTCCTCTCATAATATATATTTCACTATCTCTCTCTCTCTCTCTCTCTCTCTCTCTCTCTCTCTCTCTCTCTCT
>JAUZND010038646.1:0-21486 GCA_034780555.1 Coelogynopora nodosa
TCTTGTGGTCTTAAACCTACTTTGAAGTCATAAAAAATCATAGCACGCAGATGTTCATTTTCCAAATTCATATTTATTTAAAATTTGACGGACTTCAATTTTTTAAATTTTAATTCTATAACTATCCATAGAGATATTGATTTGAAATTTTTAAAATTTGAATTCTGAAGCTATCCATAGAGATATTGATTTGAAATTTTCAGTATTATCTTAGATGTTTATGTCGTTTAAAATAATGTATAATTGATTCTATGGATAGCATTTTTCTTTGATATCAAGTGCGCGAACTTATTGAACCCCCCTCGTATGACAGTGTAATATTTTTGGATGTGTTATTATGATTTACAATAACACTATATTACATTCTAGGTACTAATTGTGAGATTGAGGAAAATCTGGAGCGCTTTAGTATTTAGGATAATGAATATTTATATTCAATGATTCCTAAGAGTTTTGAAAAGAGTCTTGGAAAAGTATTTAAAAAATAATTTCAATCAATGTATTTAAAACATTAAAAAAGTCAGTAGTAATTATGTGTTTTTAGTTATTATTTTCTTTTAAATTTACTTAATAATTAGTTCATAGTTTTTGTATTATTATATTTCAGGTTTAAATAAAAAACTTTTGATAGGATAGTTTGGATGATTTGTATGTATGATTAGTACATATTTTAATGGAAAATGGTGTTTTAATTAATATAGAAATTTGTATGAAAATTTTAGTTTTGTAATATCCGTACGACATCTGTAATACAATTACTATTCTGATTCACACAACAGTTATACCATGGGCAATGTGCTCTTTTCTCCAAACAGTAACATTGATGCTAATCGATAATGTTGCAGGTGCTCCGAAAACTGCATATGTTCAACGACGTCAATTACCAGTTCCCTGATGACTTCTTGGGCGAGCGGCCCTTCGTGATGCCGGTCTCCAAGGAGGGGAAGCGGGTGATGTTCATCGTGTGCGAGTACGCACCGCTGCTCGACTCCTGCGACATGACTATGGACGACTGGGTGCGGGTGGCCAATGACATTCACCAGGTCGGTATGCTCTGCTCGCTCGATGTCTTCAAGCTATGGTTTCTTGTCTAGAAAACGGTTATTGTGGGTCTTATGTGTCAGAATGCGGTTATTGTGGGTCTTATGTATCAGGATGCGGTTATTGTGGGTCTTATGTGTCACAATGCGGTTATTGTGGGTCTTATGTGTCAGAATGCGGTTATTGTGGGTCTTATGTGTCACAATGCGGTTATTGTGGGTCTTATGTGTCAGAATGCGGTTATTGTGCGTCTTATGTGTCTAGAATGCGGTTATTATGGGTCTTATGTGTTAGAATGCGGTTATTGTGCGTCTTATGTGTCAGAATATTTTTGAATTATTGTGGGCCTTGAGTATCTTGAAGTCCTTGGAAAGTTTTCGAAATTGGAATACGTTTTTGGAAACCTCTAAAAAATTTAGAGTTAAGGACAAATTGGTGCGTAATATTGAAAATGGAATTTAGAGTGATTTATCTAAAATGGGAGTTTTTTATATAATCATTTTCAGTTTCACGTAATTTAATAATCAATAATTTAGTTTTGATGTAGTTCAGTAAATTATTTAATTATTATTGGGTTTTAAAATGTCGTCTTAAATGGTCCTTAACTGCCTTGAAATGTGTTTTAATTTTATTCGTTTATTTATTTATTATTTATTATTTATTATGATAATGTTGAGTCTACTATGCTATGTTGATTGTTACAAACTGAATACAGATAACCAGTAATTGATCTTTGCTTCTTAGAAACCATTGTCTAAACGGGCTATTAGTTGCCTACTCCTAACCAGTGTTAGTTGCCTACTCCTAACCAGTGTTAGTTGCCTACTCCTTACACTATATTTAAACGTCTATACATTTTAAAAGTGTCACCTTTGTTGCCACGTTACGTTTACTGCAGCTGTAACTGACATTCTTTACATCTGTAATTATCTCTATTCTAATTATGAATAATAATAATACTAAAATGACTTAAGTGAAAGCATTCGTGGTGGTCAAAATGTGATATAACGAAGTATGTTTCTATCAATAGCAAATTAAGTTAACGTTATTAATTGAACGTTATTTTGAATCAAACTTTTGTAGTTATGCCCGGATATAAATGTAGCTGCAAATATTTCAGTAGAAAAATAATTGCATAATAATTGTGTACTAAAATAGATCTCTATTTTCTGTAAAATTAGCCGCATGAATAAAACTATATACTACACTAATTAAATGCATAGTTATCAAATTATAGATTACGTAGATGTTTTGACCTTACCTCTTCTTCAGTTATAGAGAGAAAGATTATTTATTATTTTTAGAAATTTTGTCTTATCAATATCATATTTTAAATCATGCAAAAGGAACACATTTCAACTTACAATATACTTAATCATTAACTATAATTATTAATCAAGTAAGTTAAAATTATGCCACGTATTCAAAATATCTTAAGCATTTATAATAATTATTGCTTGCAATTAAATGACTTGTTATTGCAGCTATGTCTTTAACAAGTAAAATATAGTGATCCAAGTTTTATTCAAATTTTCAGTTAATTTAATTAACTATATTTTTTACTTTTTCATGGGTGATATAATATATGAATACATTAATTAGAACACTTTGTTAATTATATATAACTTTTTTTAATATTATATGTTTTATAAACTCTTTCATAGGTTCATAAAATATTTTAACTTCATAAAAACGCGTCTTTCAAATTTCCATAATTTGCCATAATATGTTAAGGATATGTTTTTCTCATGTTTTCTTCGCTATAAATACCCATCTTTCATCACCATACATAAAATGAAAGAAAGCAGCAAAAATACGGCAAAATTATGACCAAATTGTTCGTATTAATAAACTAAATACACATAATATTTGTATTGCATATTAATAATGAAAAATACTCTGTGCATATTTTTTATGAACTTCACAATTACAGTTCTTATAATAATATAGTAAATGTGTTTTTATTAAGAATTTCAATTAAATATATTTATTAACGAAATACAATAATAATTATACCCACCTAGTTCCAAATTAATTGTCATGCTTAAATAGCACATATTTTGTATCTCTCTTTTTTATAACGTTATCTTTTTTCAATTATAAATTTCAATTTTTGCATGTAATTTGTTTTTGTTTTGTTCGTGTGTTTTATTGGTTTGTCTATAGTTTTGATTTTCCCTTTTAGATGCGGTTGACTTCCCTTTAAATCCGCTAATTTCACAGGTTTGATTTACCATTCTATCATCTGCACTCTTACTTATGGAGTATTGCGTATTTATAAGGATTTTAAATTTTTTTAATTTTTAAATTGATACTATTTGTGCTTTGGTGGTAAGCTCATCCGATCTGTTGGACTTTGGTCATGCGTTTTGTTTTATTATAAATCAGAGTGGTGGTGTGGGCCGATGTGTAAAATGTGTTATTATATTTTCATCATTTTGACTCACAAAATCAAAAAAGTTTTATTTCAATATTTTCCTGTATAATCAAAGTAGTAAATTCTTGACCAGTATAAAACGACCATATATCGTCATGAATGCTTTGTTATTTATAATTTTTCAGCCGATTACATTTATTATAAGTTTTTGTTATCTTATTAATTTAGCATAGTTTATTAGTAAATGATCAATTATTTTATTGTACATTTTCTCCTGAAATTCACAAGCACCCACAAGTACACAATTTTTTCTTTGAAATTGTTTTGTAGCAGGACAATTAGTCAGAAAATGGTACTCATCTCCAACGTAGAAAAAGGAGGTTGGAACCAATGAGATGATATTGTTGATTTGTGAGATCTGGGGTCATTATTCCGCAATGGGAAAAGTTAAGCTGAAGTTTAAATAGTTATTAAAAGTATTATATAGATTATTCAATTGCAAAATGAACCACTTATTGGGTGTAATTTTCTGGTTTGTATTCATGTGTTTTGAACTTCAGTTTCGCTGTTTTTCCTAAAGTCACTAAACTTAAAAAAATTAATATTCGAAAACCCTAAAATCATACAGTTTAATACTATAAAAACCCTAAACTAAAAGAGTTTAACAGTGTAAATTCCCAAACTTAAATACCCTAAAATTCCTAAAGTGCTAACATTTTAAACTGTATCCCCCCTAGTTTTACTCTCAATCATACATGAATAATCTTTTTACTATTTTTCTTTTTAAAAAACAAAAAACATTACTAAACATACAAACCTACAAAATACTGAGAAAAATATTTACGTAATGAATTTTTTTGGAAAATAACCACATGTTTGCATGTTATAATTAGTGTAGTTGAATATTACTCTTTCGTCAATCACATAATTATTTTGTGGTTATATATCTTACATATTCTTTAATGTGATGTTACTGTCATACTCTCATGCCTCATTGTTTACAATGGTCTACGTCCCCCTCTCCCCCTCAGGATTACGAGAACTACACTGGCTTTGTAGTGCTGCACGGCACCGATACGTTGGCCTACACTGCCTCTGCGCTCTCCTTCATCCTGGAGAACCTGGGCAAGCCGGTGGTGGTCACGGGGTCTCAGATCCCCATCTTTGAGGCCAGATCTGACGGGAGAGACAATCTGCTGGGGGCGCTCATCGTGGCCGGACACTACTGCATCCCCGAGGTCACCGTCTACTTCCATCACAAGGTATGGTGGGTGTCTGTAGGAATCTGGCACTTGTCATGAAATTATGCTAATTTGTAAATAGATTACATTTCAAAATAGGTAAACTTTTAAACTATATAATATATTTTAAACTTAAAAAAAAATTTTAAGCTAATATATTATACATACGATAACTGCCTACTGTTGAAATTGTAGCGACTCAAATATCAATGCATACTGAAATATTTTATTTATCTTTTATATAATTTTTTATTTATCGATACACTATTAAATGTAAAAGTTTTAGTATAAATGTTTTACCTCCTGAATATGTAATAGAAAAGTTTTGCAATTTCTGGTAAACTTGTGAAAACCCTAGTATGGAACAGTGGCGCTCAATCCCCACCATGCTGTGACTCACCTTTTCAAGAGAGGACAAATTATAACATTGCAATGATGCAAAATAACACCCCTTGCTATAATTTATATTACGAGGTATTTAGAAGGTGGCATCTTAATTATTGTTGACTATACAGTACTAGTTACCTAGGTTTTAAGAGCTGCCTGTAACAGTTACAATGCCTATCTGTTAATATGCAGACGATTATGTATGTGGGTTATTCTGTATCGGGTTGAACTTAGAGTCAGTCACTCTGTTTATATAAACAAGCAACAGTTTAAGGTAAGTAGCCTTCGTGTCCTTAGAGGCCACTCTTGAGAGTTAGTATTAATACTGTTTTACAATTTACATCTTGTTTATTATTCAACTATTCTTTTGACTTCTCCTTTCTATTATTAGTGTTTGATTGTGTTTTAATTCCAGATAGTTGAGCATGTTTTAGAGCAATATTGAATGGAAAATAAAAATCTTTATTCTATTAGATAAATCCAGTCTGTATTTTCTGATGGTATATTATATTTTATTTTAGCACGTCAGATCTCGTTTAGGTAAGCTCGTTTTGAGTTCCTTCCGACTCTTGCATCTGAATATTTTTTATTATTATCACACTATGCATGTTTTAAAGTCTTACAAGTGTATGTTTTCTTATTTATTTGTTGGTTAAATCCATGGGTTTGGAAATATTGATTTTCACTACATAAGTTATGCGAGGGATTTGATTATACTTTAATGAGTTACATCTCACGCTAAGATTGATGCTCTGTGACGACTGAACGCAGTATAACACCAATTGATTTATTGTCGTTTAGTTTCTGAGTACCTTTATAATAGTGTCGTGTGTAGTAAGATTAATAATTGATTGTGCGTTTTCTAATACAGGCTATTGTAGGGACGTTATTAAGTGAATGCTTATCTAGTAACTTATAGCTTGTAGTATATATGTGTAACAGTATTTTATTTATTATAGTTGACTACGGAAATTTGTTAACACGCACAACTAAATTGTATGGTTACGAGAAATTGTCAGGAGTTTAAATATGGAAGGTTGACGTGTTTAGTATTTTTAACAGTTCAATCGTTATTATTCGATAATAAACCTATACTAGAATTCTTTTGCTAATTCGCCAGAGTAAATAATAATAAAAACCCCACAAAACATTTAATTAAAAAGGAAATATGTTTATATTGACGTTTCGATCTCATCAAGAGATGGAATTCACCTATGTCTTCATTATAGTGTTTTGAACATTATAAATTAATTAAAAATTATAATGAATAAATACGAAATACGTATGTATATATTTTTTATATTATATGGCTGCTTATCATTATTATATATATATTTATCAGCTTTAATTTTGATATTATGTAAATATATATTATTATTTGCATGATTACATATTTTAAATTACCTGGACTGTAGAAAAAATTAACTATTAAAATGCAGTTTTATTTTTCATGGTCAGTATTCTTTTTTATTGCTCAATTAAAAAAAACTAATTTCGATCTATGCATTCGTACATATACTATATTGTTACAAATCATTGCAATGCAGTTTTTTTAATGTTGAAATTGAAAAAAAATAGTGCGGATAGACTGAGAAACTAACTTGTTAAGTGGCACCAAAACATGGAATTTTACTATTAATTCAATGGAACAAAATTCGGTAGAATTACTTACTATTAACAGGACTACCCTTTGCTACAAGTGGCATTGTTTGTGTATGCGATTGTTTTGAAGTCACGTGGTGGCACTTGACTGTTGTCCTCTCATTAGTCGGGGGTACTCTATATTACTCAAGTTAAGAAGGAAGTTAGTATGCTGTACTTGCTATCTTTAATGTGTAAAGTCTGTGTACCTCACTGACATCTTTAGTTCTGCTAGTGCTACATATATTGCTATACTTGACTTTAATCGGCTGACCATAATTCCCGAAGTATCATATTTCGATCACCCTGTTGTCTATTTTCTACTAGATGCAGGTTATAGATCATCTAAATTTCTGTGACCTCGATTGTAAATTAGATCTATCTATTGGGACCTACAATTTACCACTGTTTTGATGAATATTAAAAGTGTTCCGCATACGTCGACCGACTTGTATGTTTACACTACCTGGAGGTTTATCTCTCAGTCGTCTTTTAATGTTCGAAAGAAAAGTTGAAAGTTCAAGATCAATATTCTAATTCGTTTGATTTGTAGACTTTTTTGAAGTGACACATGACACGACTTTTGCAATAATTGTTCATGAAATGAAATTAAAGCATATGACGTTTTTTATTCATCTATACGATCAGCTATGCTATCTTAATCTTTGCATTTTCTAAATTATAGCTGGGTAACTGTTTCAGAACATACGGGTTTAAGTTAGACTAATATAAAAGTAGTCGATTTCTAGAATTTTTACTTTTTGCCCTTAATTTTTGACATGTTTTATATAAAAACTCTGAAACAATGGGTGATACATATTACATTTTATATGAAAAATAAAATATGAAACATACTATAGTCGATTAAAGCTACATATTAATAATAATTCAAAGTTGTATATTTTAATTTTTCAATTATTTGTGGCAGGCTTTTTTCTCTCTAAAAGTTGAATGTAAAGTACATGTTCACAATATGTACTTATGTGTGAAGTGCTTACTCATATCTTTTATTATGACAATACCAGTTGAATTGAGAGCACATAAGTTGGTTATCGGTCCAATTGAAGTTCTCAACAGTGATATTGTCAAGAGTATCTCTGAAGAGTGCCACTAGAAGGGGGCAGGGATTAAACATGTATGGAACTTTGAACTGAGGGGGCAGCGAAAGGTTATACTATATAATAGAACTATAGTATGGTTTATTTTACTTCTAATTTGTTAATAGTGAAATGTTTGACAATAATACTATATTTTAAATAAATATTTATGGATGATAATTTATTGGTATTAATTGTAAAGTAAATACGTTGATAGTAAAAAATATGTATATAATATTTATATATTTACCACTAGTGACAAACTGATATTTTTGACAGGTCGTATTGTATCTCTTTTACCAAGTCTTACATTTATCGACTATTGCATAATATAATATGTACAGCGAGTGTCTGCTTGAACATAATATATTATACGTCTATTGTTCACAGTGCGCAAATTTGCATTAAATAAAATAATAATAAATATTAAAAAAACATTTAAAAAATAAAATGGATAAAAAAAACATAATATATCATCAAATATAGTCAAGCTCCTTAATGTTAAATATTTTAAATTTGTATATAATATAGAGTATTTAAGATATTAATATATATAATATTATAATATTTTTTATGCAGAATATTTTGAGTATTTTTAATGACTTATCTTTTAATTTACATTAATATAATGCATTGTGAAATTTGATATAGTCTAATTTGTCGAATTTGTAGCAATACAATTAAAATTGATAATATGCTATCATTATTTTATTGTCGCTATAAAATTAAACATATTTTTCCCTTAAAGATGACATAAAATAAATGTTTTCAAAGCTTCTCAATTATAAATAATTAGAGCAATGACAATGTTAATATTTACTATGAGGACACTGCATAATTTCTTATTATCTAAATCTTATTAACTAAAATCCATTCATTTCAACTCTACATCAATGGCTATGACTCAAGGTACATACAGACGACAGAATTGTTGTAACGCTAGCGAAGGTGGCGTGTAGACATAATTCTTCGTTCATGTGCCAAATTTATTACTGTCTTGAATTAGCTTCGAGAAATACAGTAGGAGTAGATAACATGAAATCGATCAGTGAATGTTGACGTTAAGAAAGCACGAGGATACACTGTGAGTTCTTCAGTTCAAGCACATACTCCTACACCTAGAGTAATTAAAAGTGGGTTGCTGTTTGGCGCAATCTGGCATACTGAAAAATCCTGGATATTTACTCCTTATAAAATCATCAATTATAAAGAAAGGTCATTTTAGGATTACAAATTACATTATTTTTAAACTGCACGTTGCTAGAAACTAGGTGAACTATACTCATACGTATTCTATTCATGTTATAGTGACTAATACCGTTATTAAAAGGGTGTACGAGTATAATACCAGAGGCCTACTTCTCAGTTATATTCGATTCACTCCCACTACTCTCCTTGTCTCAATACTCCCCCTATCTCATTTTGCCAACTGTCCCACTAGTCCAGATACAGTCCCATTACTTTAACAGTCTTATTATACCAACCATCCCACTACGCCACCATGAGTCCCATTACTCCCACTAGTTCACCCGCATTATTATTGGCCCGCTAAATGTAGTGTATAAATGTAATGAATAAGCGTCGAATAACATTTCTCTAATTGTATGCCGGAAAAGTGGTTTATACACTAATTTTGATTGTGTTAAAAAAACACAAAAACAGTATTTACCTGCATTTATTACAGAACGCGTGCTAAAACTAAAAGCGATGCCATTGCTAAGACTAACTTTTGCACTAGCTAGCCCCGAGGTCTAAATGCGTATTACAGATTGTCAGGATAGTAAGTCCAGGGTGTTAAGATATAATGCGCGATTATTATTTCTCCTCTTTATCAATTGGCTCTTATCCCATAGAACTATTTTCCGATTCGCTTTTGTCAGTGTCAGTGACCCTACAGTTTCACTTCAGGATGAACAAAAAGTTCACTTTATAATATATAGTTTGTATAAATATGATCTAGAGAACCAGGCTAAATTAATGCAGACCAAATCATTTTTTATATTATAGCCGACGTAATTTTGTTTTATATAAATATTTCATTATTTTTATTCAAAATTAAATATTAATCAAAATTAATTTATTGTAAACGAAAGAAACAGTGTTTGCAAGAATAATAATAGTAAATATACTTCAGTTTTATATTCTGTAATAATTTTATATAGTTTAAAAATGTCCTTTATATTATATGTTTTGCGACACTTTATATACAAGAAATATATTTCTTTAATACTTTTAATATAGACCAAATCAATCAATTTGGTGTGAGCCTGTCGAGTAAATACTTATATTTGGAAATGAGTTAATGGAATATATATTAATATAGAGATATATATGTATTCTTTAATAGTTATTTTATATTTTCGTTAACGTATACTCTTGTCAAAAATGTAATGTTAATATATACAATCAAAATGTTTAAACTCTTTTGAAGAAAGTTGTATTTCAATAATATAAATCATGCTATCATAGAAATAATATATTTTTATCATTTTTTTAAAACATTGAAAAAATTACAATTAAATACAAAAAACATTTCTTATTTATATTTTACAATATATTGTAAAAAAACGGCTGAAAAAACATTTATATGGGCATTATAATGCGTTTGTTTACTTTAGCCCCGGGTTGGCACTGGCACTACCCAGGGCTAAATATTTGGGGAAGTTAGAACGGGGTACTAAGTTAGTCCGCATTCTATACAAGTTAGCATTAGCCCGGGGAATTTAGTCTTAGCACGCGTTCTGTAATACGGCTGAAATAGTATAACCTTTTAGATTAACATATTCAGGTTATCCGCTAATGTAAGACTAACATAACAATTTTTTGTTGACCATGTCGACAAAAACATTACAATAATATGTTATTGTCTATAGCGTGACACCGGGCTGAAGTGGTTAAGTGTGTTTCAGACAGTATAATATGTTATTATAAGTTATTACTATTAACCGTTATTAATTTGTTTGAAAGACACAAAACATTAATTATATATGCTGTTGCATAATTTAGCCTTAAAATTTAATTATACAATAAAATATATATCTCGACTCTCATTATTTATTTTTATATGACTTGAATAATATCAAATCAATTAATCTTTGATGAGCAATACAAATGTTGTGTCAAAACAAGATGTTCTATATTAATCCTTCGCAGCCCTCTGTTATTTTAATATTACAGGATATTGTATGGCGTATAATAAATGTATTAATATATAAATTTAAGATTTTTTTTCTAAATTAAAAAAATAATTAACTCTTATTTTTGAAAATGGCACATTTTATTTCACATTTTTAGGGGGAGGGGAGAGTTCAAACCACCGAATCACCCTGCCAGATTCAACTCTTCTATAATGGGGTTTAAAAACACGACGCAGTGCCGCACAGTCCTGCTAAAATAAACGGCCTTAGAATAATTGATGTGTTATATCGTGATTTACAATTTCAAATCAATCGGAAATCAAATGAAACAATTTCAACGTTTGTTAATTCCTCAACCATCGAGTCAATAATAAAATATGTTGATGCATAGTGATCCCATTAGCCTTATAATATATTATTTATATAAAGAAAGAAAGATTCTCTTTGGCGAATTTGCACAATATATATATGTATAGTGTTAAACAGGTGTCAATTAGACAAACACCGTTTTATAAATGTTCATTTCAATATCAAACTGAGTAGATGAATGTTATTAATATTTTTTTAAAGTCTAGGTGATCTTTATATATTTTTTATAATAATTTGTTACACAAAAACATTAACTTATATTTTAATATGGTTTATATATATATATATAACAATGAGGTAGATTGTGTTTAATTTTCGTCCTAATCACACGTCGTACACACTATTGTAATCTAAAGGGTTATACTATATTCTACTCTAATAATAAACTTTTTCAACATAATATAATTATACAAAATATTATTCTACGCTTATTTATCGCATTGATTTTTATACTACATTTAGCGGGCCAATAATATTGGGTGTGACTAGTGGGACTCCAGCTGGAGTAATGGCACTGAAGGTGGCGTAGTGTGATGGTTGGTATAATGAAACTGTTTGAGTAATGGGACTGTAGCTAATGAGACAATTCGAGTATTTGGATTATACCGTTATGATTCATTTAACAGTTTTGAACTATCACTATGCTGCACGGGTGGTTTAAAAGAAAAAATGTGAAGGAATTAGAACAGTCAGAATTTCTTGAATTTTTTTAAACAATACTCGAATATTATAAATAATCTAAATAAAAAATATCCTTTGTTTCAAAGGGACTTTAGTTGTCATCCTAATACCTGTCATGCATACATGAAATTGGCTAAAATTGGCTACTTGTCTCCTATCCGGGTTATGAATTCGGAAAGGTGAATTTTTCTGAAAAGTAATCTAAAAATTATGAATCACGCTCTAGATAAGTTAGCCATTTTGTATAAACCAACAAGTCTAGCTTCATTGAAAACCATTGACACCCAGTCGTTTGCTGTTTTGATACACAGTGATTTGTTGAGGAAGTTTTGCATTCAAGGTGAGATACTGTTGAAGATTGTAATATATAAATCGGGATTAATAGAGGAGGTGGTATGTTCAAAGTTGATAATCTAGGGAATGTCACCAAGAAACTACGCCTAATACTTCTAGGTTGTCATGTTTGTCCTGACTATAACGGCAAATTTTTACGAAAACTACTTCAATCTGCTTGATCGATCGGTTCTTCTGCATTTGAAACAAGACTTACCATTTCAAGTGATTCAAAAGGCACAAACATTACGTTAGGGGTAAATTCTCGGAGATTACATATATAAATGGTTAAATAATATAACAGTTATATAATGTATCAACCTTTTTATATTTAACAATAACTCTGATGATTCACTTGTGATTAAGTCCGACCTAGCAAAATACAGCGAACACTCATTTTAGGCTGTTTACTCCGACTTCAAAAAATATGGCAAAATGTCAAAGTTTATGAATATCATCAAAATTTAAAAAAAATCGCGGTTGCCGTTTACAATTTCCACCATTTCAAATTTTATGATATGGTTGCAATATATTGTACATACATTAATTGTTTTTACTAGTTGGTGTATCATTAATAGAATTTTAAAATTATTATGATTATGTGTAATTTTATACACTAATTTATTATTGTACTACTAACTACGAGTAGCTGAGAAGTGTATTATATTCGAAATATACTGGATATTATAATTATTGTATTATTAAAAAAGATAACAAACAATCTTTGAATATATTGTTGCGATTTGATTTAAACTTATATAATTAGATACAAATTAATATTTGAATTCAATATGCCAATTGTTTGGAGAACATCAGAAAAAATTATCTTCTCAAAGTGTAGCTTTTAAAGATAACGTGATTAATAAAAAAAGACAACTATCGGTTTTTTAAATGTTGCTTGTTTGTAATATTTAAGTGTTGTTATGAGAAAAAATCAATAAAATGTGTTGACTGATCTAATTACTTTGAATTTTTCTTTTAAAGCACCCGTAGCTCCTGTAATGTACTCTAATTTTGAAAATATCCTCTAATTTAATTTTTTTTCTCGAAATTATGAAAAGGTCATTAATTTTTCAATGTCCCTAAATTTTTAATCTCTGGTGTTTTACATACTTAATTCATTTAGCATTTTTCATCTTTCATTACTTTCAAGACTTTTTTTAGTAATTTTTGTACAAAAAATTAATGTGTATTTTTTATATTATAAAAAAATAATTAATTTATCTCCTCGAATTTTATTTGTCTCATTGAATTATTTCCTCAAGAAATGGCCACCTAAAAATTGATAGATTATACAGAACTAATACTATAAAACAGTTAGGGGGCAACTAAAGCATTCACTTACGGATTCGATTTCTTGTTTTTTACGGCAGTTGTTCCGCGGGAACCGGAGCAGCAAAGTGTCGACCAACCACTTCGAAGCCTTCGGTTCGCCCAACTATCCCCCTCTGGCGGACTTCGGCACCGAGGTGGACGTCCACATCGACCGCATCTTCCGACAGCAGAACATTCAGAAGTTCCGTGTCGAGAACAATCTTTGCTCCAATGTCGCCGTGCTGCGTCTCTTTCCTTCCATCACCTTGGAGACTGTTCAGGCCTTCCTCCGGTTTCCCATTCAAGGTGAGATAGTTTATAGGGGAGCGCTAGGCTTTGTTCAGTCATCGCTTGATCTGCTAAACTCAAAAGATTGCTATACAATACACAAAATATAATTAGAAAACAATTTTTTAAAACTTAATTATCACGTTTTCATAGTTTAATATATTAAAGTAATTTCTTAGCAGTACATTTTTTTTGAAATATTTGGCTTTTATATTTTTCTGATAGGGAAAATTTTAATTGTCATAATTTTACTATTTTGAAGTTTTTTTTCCCTTTTCCTTTGTTTGTATTAATTTGCTACACTAGAATTCTACTGTTATTATAGCTAGTATTTTACTAATATTATTTGTTTATGGCGGTATTTTTATATACTTTTAAATTTCGACATTGATTTTTATCGCCACTCTTAAAAAAGTAGTTTTATATATGGATAGAGTGCAGGAATAATGTGGTAAAAATTAATATTAAAAATTTTTATTGGTAGTGTTTGAGTTCATTATGTCGTTACTTGCCTCGACGGCTCCTCTGATTTAGGGGGGGGGGGGGGGTTTAAATTTTTCCCCCATTTTTTTTCTCCGCTTCCCCCTTTTTTCCCCACCCTCCCCCTTTATTCTCAACTTAGGGGGACAACCTGCCCACCCAATCATCCAACTTGTGCAGACATGGTCTATTTTGATTTTTACGCCTGCAAAAAATCTGATTATGTTTTTCACAGTTACAAATGACAAGGTTATGTACAGTACTTGCCAAATATTTGTTTGTTGAAAGTTAAAATCTAAAAACAATGTTAATGATATCGATGAAATTTTATCGCTAAAATATCGAAAAAATAAAACTTGGCTGTTAATTTATTTTTATTTTGTTTTTAGTGTAATATATATTTATATAATAAACTCGAGTATAGTTTAATTTGTTTTTTACTATCTATTAAAAATCTACTTTCATGATTTTATAATTTATCACTGATTTCTTACACTATATTATTGTTTTGATAACATATTTTATTGCCCAAAGAACAAAGTAATGTTTTTTTGAGACCAATTTTATCATATTGATCATTCATGGAAAATAATTTAATTCGGTACAGATTAAAAAATTAATGTTAATTTCATGTAATGATCTATTTGTACTCTTTCACGACATTTCTTTTGATACCTAGATATTTTTAAAGTTAGTAGTGCAATGAAAATGTGTAATTAAAATAAAATAAAATATACTTTTAATAAGTTACTTTTTTAGTGGGAATCAGCCTGTGCTATCCTTATCGCATTATTAAACATCCCAGTTTATAAAACCCACCATGACCCACCTATCACCCGCCAGGTGTCATTCTGCAGACATTTGGCGCGGGAAATATGTCCCTGAATCGGAAGGACATTCTGGATGCCTTCAAGGAAGCCACCGATAGTGGCTGTGTGATTGTCAACATCACCATGTGCTTCAAGGGAGGTGTCAAGGCGATCTATGCGACTGGAGCGGCACTGGAGAAGGTCGGAGTCATATCTGGAGAGGTGCGTTGAAAATGCCGTAATCATTCGTGTTGAATCGATGAAGAGATTAAATATACTGCTGTTTATGTTGAACTGTGCTTTATTTTAGGTTTTTTAGTCCTTCCTGTAAAAACTCCTTGGTGCACGTTGTACAATTAGAAAATTGTTGAAAAAACTTCATGTTGTCATTTGATTGTTATTCTGTAAGAGTTCTATGTCTTAAAAATATTTCTGAAGATCATTAGAACTTGTATTTTTATTCTGCATGCAAGCTAAGCCTGTACAATTTCCCATTACTATAATTTTAATATTGCAAAACTTTTTGCCTGGTTTTATAATAGTAATATACTTATGTTAACAACATAGAACAGTTATAATATTATGATTTCGTCACTTTATAAGTGTAATTCTGAAATTTGTCATTGAAAGTCTTGTATTACTAGGGCCTCTATGATTTTAAATTTAGTTTAATAATTTTTATTGTCGCTCCATGAAAAACTTAAGTGAAAACGCCCGTATATATTTAAGTTAATCTATAGTTTGTTAATTTTAATTGTTTAAGCTTAAAATTTGTAAAGTCCAAGGGTAAATAAAATTTGAATACATTGAATATTTTTAAATCAAACTTAATTATTATTTCGCAGAAATAAGTTCTAAGATAAATTTTTTGGGTGAAATTAGACAATTTATTTTTGCATTTGACATAAAGGTGTAAATAGCACATTTACGTTTTAATCGTTATTATATTACAACAGTGTAATATCATATTAAAACACAAAAAGTACTTAATTTAGCGGATGGTTCCAAAGGAACAGCTTTGGCAAATGAACTAACTATGCAATAATATAAAGCTCTTTCTGTGAAATGAAACCATATGATGACGATAAATCTTAGTTTAGATCCATGTTGGACTATTTTACGAGTATTTAGATCTTACTTTATTGGTGAAGATAATTTGATAGAATTCTTGAATTATTTCTATATTTTTATATAGCGAATTATTTAACTTCGAAATATTATAATAATTGTTTAAGTGTTTTTATACAGAAATATTTATTTACTAAAAATATTGGATATTGACAATTTATGTTACAAATACAATACTAAAAGATGTTTTGGAGATATTTAAATAAAATATTGGGGAGAAAATCTTTGAAATATCTTACGTAAAAATATTTTAAATATCTATAATTATGAATCATTAATTCAAATGGAAATTTTCGCAATACTAAAAAATTACACTCTTTACTTGGTTGTGCGATCTCTCACAAAAGTTTGTCAGATTTAAAAATGGTAAAATGAAAAAGAATTGCTCTGAACATTTGCAGTTTACTGATGCTTGACATTATATTTAGTGATACGAATAACTCAGACTAATTTTTAATATAAAAACAAAAATAAATCGGCGTGCGTAAGTTTTTCTCAGCCAGAACCGACTTTTCAATATCATATTAAAACAAGTATGGATATTTCAAATATTTTTTCTTTATTGGCATGCTATTGTGTTGTTACCAAAATGTAAGATTTTTTATATTTTAGTCCACTAAATAGATTTTATAAACTATTCTAATACAGGGTGACCGCGACCGGGAAAAACCTGGAAAATGTTTAAGCCACCGGGAAAACCTGGAAAAACTGTGAATTTTGGTGAATTTAAGGTAAAAACTGTGAATTTAGCCATTTACAGATTGAAAAGCGGGAATTGGTCTTTATATTTCTGTTGTGTGCATTTTTTGGTTACTTGCTCAGTCTTTTATTACCTTATAATAAATGTGACTTTTGTCATTTTCAACTAACATCGCTTTTTTATGCTGCATAATCGTGTAATATACTGTATTGACTTCTTTTACGCTAAGCACAGCCATTATGATTGCAGGGAATTAAGCAACCCTGGCTTGCTGAGCTGTCATTAAGTAGTTTTTTGCTAGTCTTGGTAGAGAAAAACCTGGAAAAGGACAATTGTTAACCTGGAAAAACCTAAAATAAACCGGAATTAGATTGTGATAATAGCGCGTACACCCTGTATATATTGCTATTGATATCAAGCTGACATTATGCGGATATATTGATTAGACGAGGTTGTATTTTAATTAAAGCAAATACTATGTATACCCGCGGATGTTCACCATAGGCTGAATGCGTTTGAAATAAAATAGGTAGTGCTAAATTGTAAATCTGAAATTAAGTTATATATTTATATAAAGTATTCATAGTGTTACGTAGTAAACGTATTATGCACATACATACTGTAAACAAACTGGAAATTGTTATGAATGCAATAGTATATTTTTATTGATTTTGCCCCTCAGATTTTTCAAGATATAAATCAGCTTGTCTGTTCATAGAGTGTAAACTGTATCAGGATTCTCATGACCCTGGAAATCTTAAAAATGTCACAACATTTCGTTTGAAGAGGGTCTAAAAAGTTAACGAAAAACACCTACAATTTTATTCCAATAAAAATTATTAAATTCTGTTATTTAGGATATTATTTCTTCTCGTGGATGACATGTTACAACCCCTCGACCTCAACCACTCAGGACATGACAATGGAAGCGGCCCTAACCAAGCTCTCCTATGTGTTGGGCAAAACAAATCGGCCCTCAAAGTGGCAGCGCAATAAGATGGGCAGCAATCTTCGCGGGGAGCTGACCCCCTCCCCCATGATAGGGCAGATGTCGGACATGGGACTGATCGGCCGGTTGACGGAGCAGCTGAAACTGCACTCGGATGAGGAGGCCAAGGCGATGCGGGACCATCTGATCCCCTCGTTGATGTGTGCCGCGGCTAAGGAAGGCGATATGAAGACGCTGACTAGTGCTTTTCGTTTCTTGGGACACTATCATGTGAGGGGGGCTTGCTTCGTTGAAAGTAGTCATGGAAAAAATTCCAAAAATTGTTGGTTGTTTTGAAAAATATAAATATTATTACAGTAGATCTCTGGGAAAAGAGTTGCGAAAATACGTTGACGCGACACATAGAAATTATTTTGCTATTTATTTATTTCTTATGTTCATGATTTTTCTTTATTTTGTAATTCTTTATGTTTTAATTGTTTATGTTAATTTTGTTTGATTTGTATGTTTATATATTTTTAATTACTTTGAATTTTAGATGAATTAAAAATGTTATTAATATTATAATAATTAATTAAATATTTTGATTTTAGGTTCCTCATACAATAAATTTCAGCAGAATTTTTCGTTATGTATATTTAAGAAGAAAAAATATATATTTTTGGTTACGGCAACATTAGCATATTATATTGGAGTTCATTCAAATAAAAATAAAAACGTGATAAAACTTTCTAATTGGATATTCTTCACCAGAGATATTAGCTTGATGTAAAATGTCTCTGGAATGGGCTCTTAAAAATCCATTTTAAACTCTATAAAACTAGTCTGGACGATTTCAGTGTTATTCATTTATAATATAATTCTTAGATGTCCCATTATGTTAAATGATACCAAATAATTAAATGTCAGGAATAAGGAAATTATCTCATAATTTCTTCAAATATTTAAAGAAGTTACTTTTAAAAACGTAGGATTTCGGCATCTGACTGTTTGAATCACTTTTTACATTTTATATTCTCCCTAGAATTAAAATTAGCAGTTGATCGGAAAGTTTACAAATTCTAAGGAGATAGTCCTCCTATGAAATATAATTTACTACCAAAACCGAACAAACAAATCGCAAACAACATGCAATGTGGTCGCTTTCAATTACGATTAGTAGATAATGTGCAATCATCAGTGAATCCTTGTTTCCCCGCCACCGATCAACCCAGGTGCAAGACTACGACCTGCGAACCCCCCTCCACGTGGCGGCAAGCGAGGGGCACCTCGAAATGGTGCAACATCTGCTCGGCCATGGCATTCCGGTCCACACGACCGACCGATTCGGGTTCACAGCGCTCGAGAATGCTGTCCAGTTCGGTCACCCGAGTGTAATCAAAATTCTGCTTGCAGGTGGCGCTCATATGATCAAGTCGGATCGGGAACTGGCCACTGAGTTGAACAAGGCGGCCGCCAGCAAGGATACCAAGCTGTTGAGTCACTACAAACTGGCGGGCGCCAAATTTTCGGTTAGAGTTGACCTAGTGTTTAATTTGAGGGTTGCAGTCGTAGCTATTTAGACTAGATGGGCGCATACTGTGGCGCACAGTGTGGGCAGTTTTAAGCTTTATAATGTTATAAAAAGATAAATAAATTGTTTCAATAATGGCTTCAGTATAATAAATTTTATACTTTACGTCGTATTCGTAATATTATAAAACAATAATTAATTATTTTTATATATTAAAATATTTATTAATAATAATCATTTAAAAAATATATTTCAGTTTAGTTAATTTGCAGGTCTAATTATTCTTTTTGTATATGTATTTTTTTACTTGTGTCTGGTGGTATGGTATAGTCATAGAGATTTCATGTGTAGCTGTTTCCCATGCTCAGTTGAAAAACGTCTGTATTTAGGTAATTATAATAAAGTATGCATCAACACTTGACGTTTCGCCAAACTTCAACCCGGGTTTATAATAAGAAACTGAGTTAAGATCACATAATAAAATAATTTATTAAACAGGTATTGATTAACAGGATAGAGGTACATTAAAAATGTATTATTTATTTATTCATGAATTTAAAACAATATAAATGAAACACGTTCGAAGGAAGTGGAGGAGAGGGTATTTTCCCTTTCTTTTAAAAAGGCAATAAATGAGATCTGTTATAGACGTTGATGAAATTAGTAGTTTTAATGCATTAATTGACTTTCAAGCGCGTACGGTAATCTCAGTAAATGTCCAATATCTTCCAAATGAAATGATGTGTGTTACTGTTGTGACTTTTTGTATGAATGTTAAAATTGGATTATAAATTAATTTGTGTATTTAAATCATCAATATATGTATTGTATGTTTGCAGATATTACATAAAATGGAATAAATATCAAACTGGGGAAAAAATCTAGTTCACCTTGAGAGAGGTGAGGCAGATAGAACATTCTGCGGTGCATTTTGGATTTTCTCTTTTTTCTAGTATAGACCAAAGATTTTTTAATATGGAAAATAACACGCAATATATTACTCATCCCTGTCTCTCCACTAATGCGAATAATTTTATGTTATTGAGCTTAGGAAAAACGGAATTGTAATATATTAGATAATAGTTTAAAGTTTTTCAGAGCCACTATCAATCACAGTAACAAGGCACTTGTTAGCAAAGTGAGCGGGATAATTGTTATTGTGAATTTTTTCAATTTATAATAGTAAATTTCTCAAAGAGTAGATTTTTGCTAGAACACATTTTAGTGATTCTGTTGGCCTATATGATAAAAAAGCTTTCTTTCTAGAAATAACAATATACTAATCGTACAACAGGCTCCGCTATGCATGCGTTTAATAAAAAGTTGAAAGCTGAATACATTATTGGCAAGGCTGACGAGAGTATCTAAGAATTGCATTTGAATTTTGATAAGTTTTTCAATAGTAAATTTAATAGCCGAATTTTAGGAATTGGTAGAATCTTCATTTTTTGTAAAAAAATCGTCCATATACAGTGCCACGATAATTTACGCTCGTAATCCATGGAGATAATGACCAGTGCAGTGGAGGAGCAGCATTATTTTCTATTGCTATACCACACATATTTTGTACGAAAGATTTTCCATTGGTATGTATCCTCATAGAGACAAAGTTGTAAAATTTATTCGTGTAAAACATTAATAAATAAAGTACAATGAGCGATAAAAAATCCTTTACTACACTTAAAAGCCTCTTTTCCCGTGTTAAAGATAAGTAGAGGTGTACTACCATACGGATTGGTTACGTCGAGGGAGCAGAAATTGTAGCTAGTCTCCATTGTTCACTAACTAAACGGATTGATCTTTTCTGAGCGCATATGGTAAACTCGGTAGAGAATCTTAAACTTTGTAGTTGACAAGCAAGTGGAAACAAGCATTTTTCTTGTTTTTATTCGCTATATTTTGTATGTACCGATGTTGCTTAATGTGGGTCATTCCATACAGAATCAACAGATTTTGTGAAAATGTTGTGGGTCACTTTTTCAGAATGCTTCCAGAATTTAA
>JAUZND010038657.1:0-21483 GCA_034780555.1 Coelogynopora nodosa
GACACCCACAGGCAACAAAGCCATCAACCTTGCTGCGGAAACCATCTAGTATGCTTCCGTCAGGGCCAATATTTTATTGAAAGACACCAACATACATAAGTATATACGCGAGGACAACACGCAATTAATTCGAGCGATAAAATGTTGCGATAAACAAATACACAATAATAATATAATCTATTTTTTTCTCTCTCTCTCTTCTGTATCTCTCGTAGACCTCGCAACAAAGCACTCTATGAATCATAGTCACTAAAACAATGTCTTAAGAATTGGAGTTGTCACGTGCTGTTTTTTTAAAATATATACTATAGTATATAGACATAACTTCATATACCTAGAAATAAATTAACTTCCAAGATTCTTTTGTAGTCTCATGCGGACGAATAAATGAGGTGAAGGAGGTCCGTGTTAACGGGAGGAAATGGCCGACATGAAAGTCCCCACCAAGAGCCATACATACATCCTATGCAGGACAATCCACACATCCGATGGAACACAGAAAGAGTCACCACTCCAGGCAAAACAGAAATTAATGATGTAACTGAGTCGTATAGATATTCAAATTAATTATCTGCGTGAGGCCGGGAACTGTTCAATTCCATTTGTTGAATGAATAATGAATGAAAAGGCGCCCAGTAAAAAACACACAAAAAAACGATTGCACATAATATTATATAATTATTATTTGAAGGACCGCATAGGTGATACAAATAGTATACCATTCATAAAGGGATGACAGCCGTCGTAAAAATACTTGTTGTTTTCTCAGTGACACAAAAAAGCGACGACATGACACAAGAATGTTGACATCTGTCGCTTAGCAATATATAGTATAGCAACGATAGAGAGTCGAGATAAAAAAACACACACAGGGCTGGCTGGGTTCGATGATAGACACGGATGACAATCTGCATGAAATCATGACGAGCAAGCATGCCAGTCACATATTATTATTATTATTCCTGCTGCCAACACCACTGAGCATTCCGTCACTGCAGGCAGCACTCGCATGCCGATATAACATGAGACACACGAGGCTGGCCGTGAGAAAGTTGCAGAAATTGACTGGCAGTTTTATGGATGGTGTATGACTTAATACATATAATAATAGTAAGTATGCCATGACGGAAATATGGACAGATATATACGCTCGATGGAAGGAAATCAATCACATGAATGGAGGGGTAGGCAGCAGACTTACCGCTTCGGTAGCGCTCAAGTTCCTCTATAGAGAAGGGACCTGAAATATCGACAGCCTCATCCATCGGTCCTGAAAGACAAAGAGAGATGACATGTGGTGTTGAGGAGAAAACTGCGAATCGCATGGATATCATAAAATACTTCTATTTGCTAGGAGTTGAGTTTTAGGTTCCGCTTTTACATCAATACCACATATAGAAGGGGAAGAACTCGATGAGTCATTATTTAAGCGGATAAAGTTTAGTTTCAGTAAAGTTATAAAAATTTTGAATGAAATCAAATCAATTGTATCCAAGAATGTTTTAGAAACATAATCTATTGTCGTCCAAGAGGACTTTAAAGTTATATATTGTAGCTATACGAATATTATGTCAGTAATTTAAAACATGATTGCAAATAGGCCTATAATAACTATATTGGCAATTGAATCCAGAGTTATCTCCACACACATGCGAAACATGAAGTTAGTCTGCGGGTGCAAAGTCGATACATTACAATAATGACGCCAGATTTCAAGTCAGAATATCCTGTTGTATATATTATATATTATACACAGTCGTGGACAAAACATCTATCTAATCAATACGATCAGACTGTGCCTATATTTTATACATAGGCTAGTAGTATATTTAGCGCGCGGTCGCACACGGACTGACTGCGTGCGCTAATTTGCCTTGTATATAATATGTTCTATACACTGGCACGGTTTGGTCATGAAACTGAGTTTTCTATATTATTGTTATAGTGAATATTATGTATGTACACAACGGTATATACTGAATAAACAGTTATATACGTGGGCATTTTACCTTGCAGTATATGTAGCCATCATAATTTATTATATACAGAGAATATTATTGTGTTGTGTGCATGTATTTTAGAAAATAAAGTTTAAAAACAAAAATGTTGGATAAAAATAATACAGTATACAGGTAAAGATATAATATACAATTCATGATACTACCATTCCCACCACTTCCAGTATATTCATACAAAGTTTAAAATTTAGCGAATAATAGTAGTATGATGTTCAAAAGGATCACGTTTTCTTATAGTATCATCTTTAAAAATCCTGCGCCAGACAACTTCACAAAACCTTTATTATCGCAGTTAATAAAAGTATAGGAAACTATAATCCATAAAGTTATAGATTTAAAAAAACAAGATCAACTGCAGATTACGGATCTGGACTTTGACCAAATTGTCACGTATATCACCTTTCGGAAGAATAATTAAATAGGTTAAGTTCATATTATTTATTTAAGCTGGAAATGTTAAGAAAATTAAAATTCTACTTTAATGTCAATGAAGCTGCAATGCCAATCTTTGTCAAACGAATTTAATTATACTACTCCCAAAAAAACACAGAATTTATAGAATGAAATTAAAGTAATCTCCGTCAATCTTATAATTTATATTAATAAAAAACTAAATCACGGTCAGCATATACTCCAAACCTTCTCAAATAAAGTCAGAATTATGTAACTATATAGTTAGCTATATAAGCAATTAATCAGAGAAAAACAGTGTGACAGAATTAACATCTCAAGGTAGCAGCAGCAGTTAATGCCTCACATGACAATATGAAATGGATTACGATGCGATGGAGAAGAGGGCCCCAAACCCAACCCAACCCCTTCATCTATTAGTCATCTCTGGCTTCAGTTCACACACTGCCTGCAGAACTATATTATATTTTCCCAATGAGGTGACGGAGTTACTGACTGAGTGACTATTATTCACTGTATAGGGCTCTGGTTATGTGCAATCCTCCCCTCCTACGGGACTGGCTCCATATCTCAATCTCCAAGAGAGAGAGAGCAAGAGAGAGAGAGAGAGCGAGCACAAAGATAGGGCGCCACAGACACATGAGACTTTTCCATCAGATGCCATGCCATGAATCATTCTTGTCCCTATATAGCTCTCATTCGGCGCAAACTTTCCATGAGAGAGAACTCTGTGCCGTGTGACTCCTTTAAAAACACCAGAAATATACTATAATCTCAACTTCTAGGCCAGTGAAGTTCTGCTTTAATTGAAGATAAACGAGGGCATTGTTTTAAAAACTGAACTCCTGAGTGCGCGGATGGAGAGCTGGAGAGTCTGCGAGAGAACCCATGACTCCGACTTGAGTTCTTTGTGTCGCCTTGTACATATCATGTTTGACTATAGACGATGGCGAAACTTCCGCATCCAACAAGGGCCGCGATAGCATCTCGGAACATGCCGAGTTTCAATTAATCTAATTAAATTGGGGTCAGCTGTATGACTTAGCAGCTGTCCTCAGAATAAACATACAGCCACAGTGGGAGCACGGGGAAGTCTAGTTATGGAGGTTTGTGTGTGTTTTGTAATATTATAGAAATGATATCAATCATTAATAATAATGCAAGTCTACTTTATTTATTTCGGCTCTAAAAATAGTTCTGACTCATGAGCAATTATATACAAAATACACTATAAAGTTAATAACACAATAGAGATATATGGATGAACTTTTGATGTCTATACTAATATTATAGTTTAGATTGAGTTTATATAGAAGCTTCAATGAAGCAAAACTGTCTGAAATGTAAAAGCAATAATAAGTAATAAATATAATATGCATCGTACTATTAACAAGAGATAACTTTATAGTATGTGATAGTTATCTAGACGAATACAGATAAAAACCGGAATAACCCACTCTCTGCATATTATATCTTCACGTATAAAGAAAGCTGAGAGTTAACACAGAACGATATAATGTGTATTGATCTGGAATGATGACGCATAAATACTGACATTATGTTTTATCCTTCATTCATAACGACTATAAACTGGCTATACTCTCGAGAATGTAATATGACCCAAAATTAACCCGAAAGCCAAATGGACACTATATACAACTGGAACTCCCAAATATCTAAAACTTAAATGATAGAGCTTATTAAAGGCTATAATACAAATACAGGACGTAGCCGAAGTTAGCATCTATGACTAAATGGCATGACCCTCTGGGGTGGTACGTGTACGAACAATGTGTAAACAAAAGTACCCACAAATAAATCGGACGTGGGTGGGATAATATTAACCTGAGCACTCTGCGAGCGATTCTATCGATCACAGAAAAGCGGCACCCACCGTGCCATATAACAGAAGAAAAAAGAGTCAGGGTTTAGGTACACACATTGAGTCACTACAAACAGTGAGTGTGTTTCTATAAAAGTGCATTAGCAGCACAACTCTGAACTCTCACGTATTATGCCCAGAACTACTACGACACTATATAGTATATAATATATCAAACCATTTCTGCCTAGTTAAATATAATATTGATATCCCATTCTCATTTGCAAGTCTGTGCTGCTCTGTTTGCTGAGCCAGCGAGGAGAACTGGGACATTTCAGTCAGGGATCCTAAATATTTCAATCTAAAAACACACACAACACACACCCCCAGTCTCCCGCGATGGCTATAGTATTCAGTTCAATCCTGGCGTTGCGTTGGCTGCATGCAATAAAAAGTCCATGATTGTCCTTATGGAACGAGATCCCCTGGCTGAGTATAGACTAGAATATATTGCGCGCATTGCTCTCCCCTTCTTATACGAAATGATGCCGTTCCCTTGTTGTTACTAGGCAAAGGTGCTATCACCAATATATTGATTCTGGTTTTGGTAGAAAAGCAGTTAAAGAAAGCGACCGAGAGGTGGATGTCATGAGGAGGTGGAATGGGGGGGGGCTTCTTTTACTATAACTGTAATAAACTTCTCGCAGAAAACCAAACGTCTATCTGGAAATTCTGTGCTGCCATATAATAAATATAAAGGGAAGCATTGTCAAAAGGATTGAATAACACCGTGAGTTTGTAAAGAAACTGGCCAGACATTAGTAGGAGATATTATAATATAGCATATAGCGGAATACAGCGATGGAAAGTATGTATGGATGAATGGTGGGGGGGGGGGGGTTTGAACAACATTATTCCGATCAGGTGTACAGCTTCTGCAGATATTTATCACAATTTTGACACACAATAGAAAGGAAGAATAAATAATTATAGACAAAATAATGATAACAATGACTCTCTACTATATACGAGAGAAAGACATTTATCAAATAGCAATAAAAATTATGTTTACTAAGATTTAAACAAAGGAAATAAACTACTTGTCAAACAAAAGCGAAGTAGAAACTATAATTAAAAAGCGGGAAAACACGACAGCTGAATAATAATTGAAGACCAAGACGGAATGCCACTAGACCCATACAATACAGTCGTCTATATTATAATAGTTGAACAAAGGGTTTGCCGTACGCTGAAGTTGGGCATTTACTACATGTCTATACTTCAAGATTAATATAAGATATAAATGATCAATATTTATTCTTTTGAAATGTTAACAACTTGTGGATCTTCACAAAACAATTACTATCACCACATTTGAGAATATTAAAGAAACCCGACTGAGATGTGAAGGGCATGGTTTTGGAATACTAACAAAACACACATCAAGAATAATATATTTTCAATTTTAATTTATGAAATGGAGGAGGCATACATTAAACAAACCTGGAATGTATGTTAGAAATAAAACGTTAGATAAACAGTTTTATTAAATATTCCAATCTGTAAATACATTGTAAAAAAAGGAATTATAAACGATGCATTATTGCTATTATCAATTAAATACTACAAAATTCGTTGAGATCATTTGTTTCTGATTCATTTAAATAATCACCATCACAATGACAAATAATGGACACCATAAATTCAATATTCGAGGTCAACAAGCCTACATAATACTATTCATTCCACACCGGAAAAAACTCACTACTTAGTTAAAATCCCCGTTGACTGACTACTATAGTTTGGCTACATCTCTGACAGGATCCAGCGCACCCCTTTTACAGCCTTCCTCTATACAGGCATACATGTTAAGGCATCTATTATACGTGCAACTATATAGTATATTACATATACGAGCTGCAGACTGTACAAGACGATTGGGCTGCAGCAACTAATCCAACCACCCTATATGAAGAAGATTATAGCATCGCCAGGACGTACATTATATATATAATATAGGTTGGACATGGCTAGACATGAATATATATATATATATGTTCTATCCACCTCAATTAGGGACGTTCATCAATCCATCCCCAACACATTGTATAGAAGGCGATGAGGCAGCCTTCATAATAATATAAGGTCACCGGTAAAAAAACCGGGTTTCTCACCGCTTATAATCTGTAAAAATCCTTATTTCGATATACTTCATTTATTAAAAATGCACATGCTGCTAACACAAGAACCGGTCGAGGCAAAATGAAAAACGAGATCGAGGGAGAATTGAAGGCAATTATTTTCTGATAATCAAAGGTATATAGCATAAAAAAGTTTTTCAATTACAGAAACAATAACTGATATGGGCAACTAATGCATAAAAATACCAAGACTATAAGAGTAGGCTACATCAGGGGCTCGTGAATGTCATTTAAAATATCACCAACTGAAGGTTAGATAGAGTTTCCGCAATCATGACTGGCAGATTGTTCAAGTGAAATTCCTTGGAATCGTGTATTTTCGGAATCACCAATACTATTAGCATGCGCAAGAATGTACTGCATTATAAAAAAACTTACACGAATAGCCTGGTTAAGTGTAACCTAATTTGATACATAACATATTATTATATAATATCATATACTTTGTCTCATAAACTAACTGACAATTTCTTCAGTTATCAATAGTTAGAAAATCATGCGGATTACACAGATCGCTTAAGAAAATCAAAATGGTATCAGTTCAACTTCAGGAAATCTAGAATATCAAAAATAACTTTCCTTTTACAAAAATTACAAAAACGAAATTCGTGAAAACAATTTCCAACAGAATTATAGGCTGCATTGAACATTGGCCAGTTTGAAGGGAATATTGTAAATGTGGCCCTACCTCTGTTCGGAGATTTAACAGTTAACTGTCAAGAGTCACATTTGACTTTTACCGAATTAGAACAATAACCTATAGTTCACAAATAATACAGCAACATATTTTTGTAACAAGTACGTATAATTACGGATAACATAAGATGCCGATTATTTATAATCAGAGAATACCACAATAACTGAGTAATTAATTTGAAAACTAAAATAGTTGACATTTCTTGTTAATGTTAGTAACAACAAAAACTGACAATATTAGATAAAACCATTTTTTATTACGTTACATCAAAATATATTGCACCATAAAGAAGATCTGATTATAAAAAAGGGCTGTATAAAGGTCAAAATGATAATATAACTATAAATCAATTATATTTTAACTGTTTGCCGACTAATTATCGATTATATAAAATATATTATGATCTGTCATTGAATGCCAAAATCTGACAATGTAAAAAAGAGCGTCGTCGGCCAAGTATTTTGATACCAAAGGAAAGGTAATCACCACTGTTTATTAGCTGGAAACGTTACAAGTATAAATAGAAATAGTTTTAATTATTTACAACCAATATAACACAAACTACAACATAGCTATCTAGCAAACAATCATGAGACGGGTGAATTGCAAGCAAGCAATTAAATACACCTTTTTAACGACATAACACCAAACAATGATTAGTCGACGTTCCCGCCAATTCGACTCTCACTGATAACCTAAACTGCTAATATCGACAGTCAGCCCAAACACACTGACTGCACAGAACAGTAAGTAGTACATATGCATCAGCAGTAGTATAAAGACGTTTCGTACAGTCAGGTATAACGGCAAAACTGTTGCAACACACAGCACACACAGACACTGTACAGCATTCGCATAGCTGAAGTGTATAGGAGAGAGCCTGCGAGGGAATCGGAGATTTATCCCTCGTGTACACTCCAAGGGTCGATATCAACGACACAAACATGGTGGCACGCAGTGAGAGCAAGGATCCAGTTTCTCTCTCTCTCTCTCTCTCTCTCTCTCTCTCTCCAGCTCATATTATACAAACGCAACCATCACCACCGCCACCACCACAATCGCCCTACACACTCGCTCTGTAACTAGCTTCTAAACTATCTCACTCTCTCCAAGTGTAAGTTGGGTGGAATGGATCCATGATGCCTTGCATGATGTCAAGAATTATTATACTGTATTATACCAGCTGCCCTCCACACTTCAACGAGAGGACTGGTCTAACTGCTATAAAGTGGCACTGGCATTATAATACATCACATCAATTAATAAAAACTTCCGCGCCGCTGTAGTATTCCCCTCTCTCTCTCACACTTCTCGCGACGAAGAATTATTGATGTAATAATGCAATAAAATGTCGGTTGAAGTGTTGTGACATTGGATCTGGAGGGATCAGAAGGCAACCAGAAAAAACACACCCACTCAAGGAATTTATGAATGGGAGAGGGGGTGGTGTTGACATTTCCAGTGGGTATTTACTGAACCGAGTGTTGAATATCAATTCAACAGTTTAAAGTACACATTGTTCTCATATCAGCATTCCAGTGAGCCACTGTTTGTACAATATATCTGATTACAAAGATAACATTTCCTAGTTGTGAACAAAACGATTTCCAATCGAATCGATTAAAACATTGAACTAAAGCCATTTATTGATTGATATAGCCTCACATATATGTTGTATAAAATTTAAATATAATTTTATTGAATCTTTTATTTTAGATAATAGGAGAGACAGTGCATTTTAAATATTATCGAAATTTGAAATGAATAATATACTTTGTGAATAAATATAAAAACATATTATAATTACAAGCTTCGCTCCAATGACAACTTTAAAACTAAGTATAAATGTATAGAAATAAAATTGTAAAATGTTGTCCAAAGAGACATAAAAAGCTGTTGTTAAATGAATCCACATATTTTCTTCATTTTAACCGACAACAAAATAGAATATTCAAACAGTGTATGTCCTTACTTAGTGATAGTCGTCAGTATCATTATTTATCAGCGGAACCTACAACATAATACAATATCACTAAGCAACAAGCACTAAAACAACCCACTGTCTTTCCCAAGATATGTTAATCTTATAATTTCTAACTATATAATCATAACTTTTGTTCTTCATTACCTGTAATACCACGTGGTCTCCCCAGCTAATATTAAGAAGAAATATAATCATGATTTGCAATATCCAGCTGGCAGCGTGCTATCAATTTAGTGAAGTCAGGATGGGAGTGGGTGGCCGAGTGGTCAGCGTTCTTGTCTTCAATCTTGAAGGTAGTGAGTTCGAATCTTGGTAGGTACTCTATTATTTTAAGCAATATAAGCATTCTTTCTATTGATTGATGCAATTTGCTGTGCCAACTTCATTTTATGGCAAATCATTTTCCCCCCCCGTGATTATGGTTATGCAAATGTGTTTTGAATGCAAAAATGTTGAATAATTCAGATCAGTTTTCACCGTGTTTTTCTTTGCATAAGTTAACGTTTTGCCTCCCAACGTATTCATTTTGATACATATTGCGAAATAAAAAAGGATAAAATAAATATTATAAAACTTGAAATTGAACAACTTATATTATAGACATAACATAATAATACATTATTATAGGCTGGCATGTGTTGCAAAGACGTCATTGGCAGTTCCACAGTTCAAGGTGTGACATACAGCGCACAGAATCCCACCGTCAGACATGTATATTTAAAGCACAAGGCCTAAGCTATAGATAGGTATGATATGGTGTCCCCACAGCTTCGATACATTCAGACTTCACCTCTGATCTTTCGATCAGAGCAAGTCGGCCAAATGGGGCAGCAACATCGTCGACTGTTCACGTTTCCTGTTAGCTGGAAAGCGCCTTTTATTCATTCCGAATGTCTATTTATAGGTCAACTCTACCAAACTAAACTAACACATCCATCCGCGTGTATAGTTCCTTTATTATAGACATTGCACACATTATACAGCACACTCAAGATTGGAATTCTTTTACAATGGGGTACTATAAATAATAGCTGTAACGTCAATGCTTACCTAGCCGCGGCTGCATGTCACACATACCTCAACTTAACCCCCCGAGAGAAAGCACAAAATAAGGTTGTTCACATCGTCTTATATCAGAATAGGCAGAGCTCGATAGTCCGAATATCTCGGTGAAAATACAACTATTTCTTGTGTTTGCTTTTGATAAATAAGCAGCGCTATATCTGACTTTCACAAAGAACAAATCTGATATTAGCTCTATATATATTATTATTCACAATCTAACATGAATTGATTATATTAGAAATTAAATATATTGAATTAAAAAGCAATATCAAAGCCATTAAAGTACCAAATATAACAAAAAATATTAACACAATTAACACTTGTGAAGGAAGAAACCACTTTAACTTATGCAGCTCTTCAAAGCGTACTTTTCTTTGTGTTTTAATTAAATAGCTTCAATCCAATATACATAACATATTATTATTATACGGTTAACCACTAAATATACGTTTTATATTATTGTACGCCTACATTGCATATCTCAGTATTCCACGAATGTTACTAGCAACAGTTACCAAGCAAATCCTGTTTGACAACAACAACCGGTTACTTAACATCGGCAGTACAGTCCAACTAAAGGGTACAATGCGGCCGCCGGCTGACAACAACAACAATGCAACTATCCGCATCTAAAACTACAATAATTATAAAATGTGAAACACAATGTATACAGCTTAGATTCCCAATCCAGTCCTACAATCCCTCCTTGCATCGCATGCAATAAATCCATTCTTTGGTTCCTCTGTCATTATGATGCATCAGTTATAGAGAATGAATATCCCCGTTCTATCTCGGCTCTTTGAAAACTTAAACATACAGCACCACACACAAGGGAGTCAGAGAGAGAGAGAGAGCGAGAAAGCATGACGCTGGATCCCAGCGGTTCTCTTTATCCTGTTATGCTATTTGGGGAGACTGCTGGGAATGATTAATGGTACCCCGATCTGTTCCTTTTTAACTTTTCAAGACCCAACGGACGAACTTATCATTGAGACTCAAATGTTCTATTCCGCCATTGCATTGTGAGAATTCTTGCACATAGTTATCCCTCCCAGAGGTATTTTTAAAAAACGCTCACTTATAGCCTATAATATGTATAGCGGCATGAATAATTCCAGCTGGCAAAATAATGTAACCGATTTTCACAATATCAGAAAGTATAAAAGGCCACCGCGTGTGTGTGATAAACGATCCCCATAGTCTGCCTATAGCATAATAGTAATAAAACGATAAATCAGACAAAACTACTAAATCGATAAACCTATTCTAAAATCAAACGTGAACAGCTTTATTTGTTCTGGGCAATAAAAGTCAGCGAATAGAGAAGTAACTGTGTGATGCAAAGGACACTGTCAAAGTAACGGTTAACCTTTGAAGGGAATTTTATCGATTATTTCGGCTTCAGTTTTTAATATGCAGTAATAAAACAACCGACAAAAAGTCGATAATATATTATAAAAATGGGAAAAATAAGGAAAATATCTACACAAGTCTGACTACATCAAAATATTAGATAAAATTTATAGAGTCCACTGCAAAAGATTAATAGATTACTAAATTCAGGAACAAATATAAACAAAACAATAAATTTAGTGAAGTTGTAATGAACCCATTATCTATTAGTCAATGTTCTATTTACACGCAATCCGTGGAATTCCTGCAATTCTAGTATTATTTAAAATTAAATTATAAACGTTGCTGCTGACTGCAGCCTCATTCAGCTTACAAGGGCCTGTATAGTCAACTTATGTGCATAGCAGATTGGATTTAAACCATGATCAGGTGAAATATTTACTGCACAAGTGTGTTAACGCTTGCATGCCTCCACCACAACTGCACCCAATGACATAAGGAGCAGTCTGCTGTTAGTTAGCACGTGTAATATTAAGAAGTATAACTTTATACACTGAGAATTAGTTTAAGTATATTGTAAACCTGATTAAGTCAATATTGCAGTCGTGAAAGAAGACTAAGCTTGATTACAATAAATTAATGCATCTAAATTGGACAAGCTGGGGTATCATAAAATTGACGGACATTTTTCTGTTGCCTCAGATTGTATTCGATATACTTAAACATGGAATTTTGTAACTTTGTCTTTGATCAATTTGTTTCATAATTGACTAATTCTAACTGATTGGTCGCTAAGGTGTGAAACTGTTTTTACAATATGATATTTAAAATATATACACATATCTAGTTATTCTACAGGCAGTGACAAAAATGTATATCCAAAATAATGTACTACGTATTCCAATAACAACTGACTAGTTCTCCAATTAAATACGAGTTCATATTGATGACGTCATTATAACATTGTGAAACATTAATCGATTTTGATATGATGAATTAGTCACATTGCACAAAATAAAGTATACCAATTAATATACACACATCGCAATAAACAAACCTTTAAGACCGTTACTTTTATAACAATAATAAGATGTGGTTAATTCTATTCTTTTTAGTTAAATAAACCAAAAATTAAAAGTTTATTCAGAGTTTAACTTGTTATTATTATCGATGCAGAATGTCATGATAAGATGTAACAAAGTGGCGGCTTCATAATGTTCGTTATGATCAAAGATAGCCGGGAGGAATATAATTGAAAATAAGTACACACGACGTCATAGTGCTGGTCGTGTAGACTCTTCAGATCTGCTTGAAATAAGTGTCTCAAAACTGGGCGCTGTTTCGCTAATAAACGATCATAACTAGAACCAAATTGTGGGTTAATTATTATCAATACAAACTATTAGTCGATTTGGGGCCACTTAAGAATATATTTAATGGAATTTTCAACAACAATTTTTTTATATTAAATTATTTTAAAGTAATTTAGTGATTGTCAGAGAAAAAACTGCAACAGTTAAAATTAGGAACCAAAAAGCCACCCAATCCTTCATACGGATAATAAATACTAAAGACATATTGTCATCCACCACCCAGTTAGAATAGATTATTGATTTTTTAGTGACAACAACTTTCTGTGTTATAATATTGTAGCCAGTTAGATTAGAGTATTGATTTTTTTAGTCGCAATCAATTTCTGCTAACCGATTGGTCGAGGTCGCACACCGAGGAGGTCAACTCACCGAATTTCACCTCCGGAATGCGTCCCGGCGGCGGCACGATCTGATAGCCCGCCTGGGCGAGCGCCTTCAACACGACCACCAGAGCCACGGAGCTGGCCCGGAAGCGCAGGTGCTGCGGTCGCACGCAGAGCTCCTGCTCGCAGGTGTGCACCATGATGTTGGTGTCTGTGGAGGACATCGGGAGGCCGTGGTAGAGCATGCCCACGATCGTGTCCAGCCGCCACACCTACCGTCGCGGAGAGAAGAGGAGGCTATAGTGTGGTGATCCGTCTTATGGAAGGAATCAGATTTTCACTGTTTCATTTAACTAATCCTTGCTATACGTCTTAATGAAGACAAGTTAAAAGAAAAATGATCTAGAAAATAATTAGAGAGAAGATGACAATAGGAAGAAAAACAAAGTGTGAGCAGCTAATTATGCCAAAGTTGGACAAAAAGTAATAAAGTCTTAAAAGAGAGATGTGGAGAGTGCTATGACCGTAAATTATAACGAATGGTTAAAAAACCTTTGCAAGACTAATTCGCATTTTTCGACGGCAATGTTGCTTGTACAATATGGAAATTATTTATCGTTGTCAGGACTTTTTAAACACACCCTTTCAAAGATCTCTGTAAACTACAAAGAGTACAAAACATTATTTTTTTAAAATTGGCAATAACGTATACAAAGTCAATCGCCTAATATTTCAAAGATTGCATCTAATTTTTTATTATCTTAAGAGACTCGGCACAAACCGCAACATTGTAAAGATAATAATTAAAACCTTTTCAGTACCGTGAATGCAAGGAATTTGCGTGATTTACAAGAAAACATAATATATATATATAATATACAGACATCCACTTAACAGTTTCCGACCGCGCAAAATAGTGCAACCCGAGCCTGATTAAAGATCAAAAGTTCCGCACAACAATTTCACTTCCCATCTCTTCAGGTAACAACCGCTTCAAGAACACGGGGGCCATTATGCACGAAGGAGAGATCTTCTTGTGAAAACCGATTATAGTGTATAATATTATATATTATGTTATACTCCAAAGACGGAGAAAAATACACCGACGCTATACTAGAAGAAGATACATACATATTATAATAAAATGAATCGTTGATGCGAAGGAGCAGAAAACCTCGACTGTGAGACTAATACTATTAACATGATTAAACTACACTTGCTCAGACATCATCGACGCAGAAATTACAGTAGAACGGGTTCGCGCGTATCGCATCGGTTTCCATTTCAGTGAAGCGATTTCAAGAGCAAGCGAACAAGAGAGAGAGAGAGAGAGAGCGAGACAGATCAAAGCCCAACCGATTTGAACGCTCTGTGTCATGTTCACCGCAAGATGGAGGGGCCAATTATCCCATTGTCCAAGCCAGGAGGCCCAAACTGAGATATATCTCTCCGCACAAAGGAGGATGTCCGGCTATAGGCCAACTCAAAACGACAACTGACATGGCACTGTGTTTCCTGGCTTCGACAGATTTACAAACAAGTCTTAGACGAGGCGGCGGAAAGGTGGCTCTTAGGGCGCCCCTACTTGTGCCATTGTTTGGAGAACTCTCGGCGCTTGTCTCACTCTCTTGTAAACGACAACTTGGAGCAAAGCGATTCCGGTTTTTTCCGGCTGAGTGGGCCTCGTGCAATTAAACTCGGAAAACCAACTATGTTCGCTAGAAAAGTTTTTTTATTCGGGCTTTTTTCGTCAAAAAGTAATTTTTGTTTTGTTTGTTAAAGTTTTGAGAATTACATCAGCGTACAATCTGAGTACAGTAAGAAACATTGATGCTAGTTCTACTATAGCTAACACAGAATGAAATAAACGCGCTCTATTACATTATTTAAAAAAACTGATACTGTAAACTGAGTAGTGTTCAGAGAACTATCTTTTCACGTTCATCGTAGTCAACAGCAAGCGATGATGATTGTATTTAAAACTGTTGCCGCTCAGTTTACCCATGTAAACTCCGAAACGAAATTCAATCTAGTGTATATACTCCACTATTGAACATTAGTAAAGTTAGAGAATTAAAAGGGTATACTAAAAATGAAAATGTTAGAACCCGTTAAGGAATAATTGCTAATACAGTAAAAAAAAATGTTTCAACATTTAATATAGCAACAAAGATGCAAAAATAATATGCGAACATTTTAAATAACAGTTTGAATAAATACTTAATTAATTAATGTTGACATTATCGCATTTTAATCATGTCAACTTGAGGCAGTAGTATTAAACTTATTATTTGCAAATGCATTTATCCCAAACTGGGTTATAACATTAAAATAATGAAAAATACAAACATAAACGTTCTAATTCACATTTCATTTATTTGTATATTATTTGTTTTGATTTGGTAAGCAATACATACATGATAATATACGGAATGTAAAAAAACGAAAAGCTGTGAGACTTCATTTATTTCAAAGTCTACATAACATATCGTAATAGATAATATGATGAAATACTGTGCCAATGAAATAAATGAAGCCTACACTATATGCAGTAAAATATTGTAGAATACATTTCTCTACATTTTCATAGTTGTCCTAGATTAGATTATATGAACGAAATCCATAATCTGCTGCACCGGATTATGGTTGCCATGGAGGTATACCGTACATTGACAGAGAATACTTGTGTATCGTTGTGCTGCTCACTGTTTTAGAAGAATCAGCTGAACACATTAAAAATGTGCACATAAATTGATTATAAAAATTCAATGTTTATATATATGACAATCACCATGGCAACAGAAGTTACTAATTTAATAGTTCGCCGTAGTACTATGTAACTATGTAGTCGAATACGTTAATGTGAGCCCTGATTGCACAATATTTTAATAGAACCAATATTAACGGAAAATGATGTATACAATAACAAAAATTTTGATCAATTAATTATTGTTATTATATCCTCCACGATTTATCTCGCAAAATATTGATTCGCTTTATAAATTCGGATCTACAAACCAATACATCTAATCATTTATTTATCGACCGACCGAAAAACGCCTAAATAGAAAGATGATCATTAAACAACAACCTTTGACTCAATACTGTTCTGCGCTGCACTAAGCGTGTGATTTTCGAGAAAACATTAATTGACTATGCAGCAGCCAGGCGGTCTACATAATTATAAACATTTTATATTACGAAGGACAACAACAACAACAACGGCATGTCAACCAAACAAGCCAATCAAAGTTGGAGGTAAACATATTGTGTATTGAATGTTGTCTCGCTTGTGTTACTGCAATGTTAGTTATGAGTTATGACTGTGCAAAATTATTTTCAATAACCGTTATTATATAATTTTGCACTCCAACATCGCAATTCAAATTTTCTACTATATTATAATCCGGTTGGTTTTATTTTTTTTAATAGTTTTTAGCGAACTAAACACTTTTACAACAGACTATACTTCATCACAATGCAATGACAAATGTCAGTTTTATTGTGTTAATGGCAGTTGGGATATAACAAAGCGAAGAGAAGTATAAAGCATTAACAAAAGAGATATTGAATGCTGGCCACGACCACACGGACAAATGGATCATACTTTGAGACAATAGAAGCATTGAGTATTGGCTAATGACAAAATACCATTTGGAAAAAACTTTTCGAGAATAGAAGTATTGATTAATTATTATTGGTCATTGTAAACTAGTAATATTTAAGAAAAGAAAGCATTGATTATTATTGGGAATTGTGTAAAACAAAGTAATAACCAAAGTGAAGACAAAAAACCCACTAACAGTGGTGTTTCCGTGAACTTTCTAATTCAATATTACCCTTGTTTTCCTTGTAATTATGGATATATCCAGGTACTATCTAGGTTAAAAAAACCTAAGTTGTATAATATATGTAAAATTGATGTTAGGATCTTTATAACAACCTGAATGTATTGTCGTCTAAAAATCTAAAACAGAAACTGGAAACATAAACCGGAAGCGTATGGATCAAATATAATATTAGTTACATTTTCTAAAATCAAATGGGTAAAATACCGCATTTTCCCTATTTAAACTAACCGACCTCGATAAACAACTAACAGCACCCAAGAACCATAAAAACGGCAGTGCAGGCTGGAACCAACCTTATCGGACCCCTTGCCACCATCGATCCGTCTCATCCGGCCCTTGGCATCGCCCCGGCTGAGGACACAACTGTCGTCATCGACAGCCTCAGGGAAGACGAGCCAACACTTGATGAACCAGAAGACCATCTCCGTCGGGAGCTCCTTGTACAGCTTCTTGAGCAGATTGCCGACTGCGTCCGTCTCACAGCTCGGAGACATTTCCTGGACAGTGAGAGAGATGAGAGAGAGATGTTGATAGTGGTACGGTGGAAAGCAAATAACAATGCGTAAAAAATGTAATTGAAGAAATTAAACTTATGCCTTATACTTAAAAAGTGAAAAATCAAGACTAAAACACCTTACAAAACATACTATGAAATGATTATTAATAGGTGCCACTGTTAAATACGTTATTCAAGTGTATATAATACATTTTAAATGTGCTGTAATGTCGCTAAAATGCTAACAGTTCCTGCCCTTTAACAAAGGTTTTCCACCAGCACAGTAGAAACTATGAAATGGTTATATGCTGTAAGAGTGCTGACTGAGAAGAAAATAGACAAACATTGATCGAACTCAGAAACGTAGGACATATTTCGCTAGAACCTTTCAAGACAAGGAAAAAAGGTTGAGATTTAAAAAAAACAAGAACATCCAAAGTGCGGACCTTCATAGTAGTCAGATAACAATTTAAGCTGTCTCAAGGGGATTAATTTATAATTATAATTCTCGTTTATTAATTGTGTGTCTATGACAGACAACAGATATACACACATAGAGTGATAAAAAGGAGTAGATACTTGGTAAATTGGGGAGTCGAAAGTCATAGATTAATTAAGACAAGTATACAACATAGAACTAGAGGGGAGCAGAGTGATATCCAGTGGTTCTTTGCGAAAGAGATTATAAAAAGAGAGTTTGGGGCTATTTTTAGACTGCAGCTGCAATAGAAGGTGTATTTTCTTTTCTCATAATATGAACCAACATATCGTAATAATTAACAAAAACCATTTAAGATGAACGGAAATGACCATTCGCCCCCGACATGTGAGAGGAAACATTATTCTACCTCGTTGCGTTGCATTTTCCTGATTTAATATCACAAGTTTTATGTCAAAAAGTGAAATTTCTGTATTTAACCAACTCGACTTTTCTATACTTCTAAATGGACATGATTAATATATAATAATATACCTATATATATATATATATATATATATATGTATATATACTGGCAAGCAGCATTACAGATATCCATTATGAAACTTTGGCATCCAACCAAACATGTAGAATAATAAAATTATCCAATTTAATTAAACTGGCAACACACCACAAATTTAAAAAATGAAGTGTTGCAAAAATGTAGAGAAGAAAATATACACGCATAAAAGCAGGTTTGATTATTTATTATATCAAATACACTTCACAACCGAAAAACATGAAAGCCCATGGATATATATAAATTTGCATTTTATTTTAATTGAATTCGTTGACATTTTTACAGCTTGAACAAGATTTATATAATTTTCATTTCAAAATAATATACACACCCACTGTATAAATGCGCATGTACTCTCGGGATAATAAAAAGGAAAAAATAATTTACATTTAATTAAAATAAGCGATGCATAATTTACACTGAATATTAATATAAATGAACCATCGCATATATATATACACTGTTGTAAATATAGATAAACTACTACTTTTTTACGCAGAATTACGAAATTAGCTACGAAATAATAATTAACAACACGGAATTATTTCGCAAAATATGCCTTCTTTTTTTACAGTGTAAGCGTGTATTCATCATCGAATACCCGAAATGAAGAAAAAAGAAGATGCATAATATATTTCATTTTCTTGGCACTCTGATAAATAAAAAATATATATACTACTTGCCAAAAATACAGGAAAGATGATTTAGCTAATACTGATATACAATGCATAACATTATATATTTTTAATGTACCGTATTGTTGCTTATGCTAATATATCAAGCCTTAGGGCTAATAACTATTGCTGTGCAGTATCTAAATAGACACAAGCATACAAAAAATAGGACTACCACCCCCATGGGCAATTTAAGCAGCATACAATGATTCAAGTCCCTGAAACATACACGGTAGAGTATAAACACTAGGTCACGGAGGCATGTCCCCAAGTCGTAAACACACACGTGCAACACACTGACCACATTATACTTACTTATATCAGTAGATATTATGTGACAAGGGATACACCATCAAGCTGGCTCTAATGATACAACATGTCTCATGCCGTCGTTCTCAGGAACTATACGTAACATATATGTAAATGACACGGAATGTGCATTACACGAGACACTGTCGTTATTGCCACTGTCGACATTGTCGTTATAGAACCGATGATCTCTACAACAAGGATGCCAAGTAAATGAGCAACAGGATATATAAATATGGAACAAATATGTTAATACCGAATTTTCCCAGAAATATTATGCCTTGAGATTTAAAAGAAAAGGGTGGACCACTGAACTGACGGCTACAAGTTTCTTAAGTGCACACTGACCAGTATACATTATATAATATATTTGTCATTGGGACATTATATAGTCTACACGTCGCCTAATGTCAAACTTGCCAACCACTGCATGGGATAACATATTATACACGACAGCATGCTAACAGTGTACAGATAAATACATACCATACTGAAAGTCGGTGACTAAATGATATAGGGTATGTACAGTACGCGTACATGTAAGAGAGACGAAGCCAGTATAATCTACGGAAGTTATAGTGTAAATGTCTGCCACAGATAATATTATAATATCCATTCAAAGGTGATTTCTATTTTTGTACACATAATATTTAAAGAGTGAAGCGACAACAAATGGTGGACAATCTGACGTTCTCCTCCTCTGCCTTGGGAGGCTTTATAGCCTGACACACAGATCTAAGTTGGATCATGTCAGTCGTAACTTGTAAATTATGAGACACGCGAACACCATTGATGATTGGTTGATGATTAGAGTCCAGTTGTTGCTATAATATATGTCAAACCTAATACTGGGTGCAGTAAAGTACACACACACTAAGCGAAGATAATGAGTGCACTAAAGGCTTCGTTACGTGAAGTCTGGTTGGTTGATCGTAATTTGAATTTTTAGTTTTGCGAGTATAAATTAGAAATCGTGTACCCATTTGGGTTTTATTATTAAATCACGAATATTAAATTAAATCTGGAATAGTTTAGCTTGTCCCGTTTATATAATTTTATGAACAAAACCGCCAAAATATTAGATTTTAAGGGTTTACAAAAACTAATAAAAAATAAAGGAAATAAAAAAAACTGCAAAATCTCCCAAAATAAGGGAAAAGTTCCGCTATCAACCAATGAATTAGAATTTTCAAAAATTAATTAAAATTCGTGTAGGTATACTACGAAGAAGAGCAATAAATAAAAAATGAAATATAATGTTCCAGTTTTTTAAACAATTTAAAATAAATTATCAGTTAAATAAGAAAATAGATTACTAAAAAATATATAAAATTTACGTAAACAGGAAAAAACAACAAAGTAGCTTTAAATAAAGAATTTTAGAAACTTGGCACGCGTTTCAAATCTTTCTAAACTCTCGTCAATGCCAAACATTTTCTGGAGAAAGAGACAGGGAGAGAGCAGAGAGAAAGAGACAAGAAAGAAATAGGGGAGTAAGAAACGAGAGAACAACAGAGGCGTAGGCGAATCATTTCCCATCTAACATTTTCAAAAATCCGAGCCAAACGGGGGGGGGGGGAATTCCCAGAATTTCACGCTCGCCCTCTGCGTGCCAAACCAGGCCCGAGGAAACTTTGCGGTTTGGCATTCTGAGCAGTCCAGGTAAAGATCTGTCGCGCTAAGAGTAGTACTCTTATACCAATACAACTACACCACTGGACTATAAGAATAGCCTCGCTCTATCTCTCTACAAAAGGAAACAGCTGATCAGAGGGAACTCTATTCCCGGAATGAATGAGATGCTAGAGAGAGGGTATCCCATGCCAAATATGACGACATCTCCTCTCATTAGAGATGCAGATCGTGGAAGAGAGGGGGGGGGGGGGGGTTTTAACGAGAAGCACGCGA
>JAUZND010038668.1:0-44620 GCA_034780555.1 Coelogynopora nodosa
CCCATGCATATGCGCTCGAATAACATTGGTTCATGTGCAAATAGTTCTCGTGAATATCTGCACTCATGACATTGGCTATAGCGGTTTGGCTGTTGTGGGAATTGGCTCTCGCGGAGTATGAGCGCTGTGATACCTAATGCGTTGATTTCTTGGGACTGTTGACATAAGCAGCAGTGATCATATCAAAATTTTTATCGTTTTGGACGGACTTTGGATGACCAGTCTTTGAGGCATCGAACACCGATCCTGTTGTAGAGAGCTTTGACAAGAGATAAAATATTTTTGATTTTGAAGGACTTAGTGACTCAAACGTTTCTTCCCATTGATCTTTGACATGTTTTTAGTTATCTGTGGCATAGTAATTTTTAATAAGAAAAACATGCTCATTAACATTTTGTGTTCGCCTTTCCACGCTAACTACTAACTGCTGTCTGCGATATTGATTTCAAATTAAAATTCAATGTCTATGCTATATGGCCTCTTGAAGACTGGCTGGGGAAAACTTCATTTTAGATAGCCAATGAAACCATCAATTGCCTTGTAAATTGAATTTGTTACTCCATTTTATGATTTTCATTTTTGATGTAAAATAGTTTCCTTTTAAATTCCTATTTCCATGCTTTGAGTTTTGTTTTTTCTCAAAATATATATTCATTGATGATCTTCCCTAAGAATAGCAAGGATATATGTAATATTTTCCATTAATTTATATCCAATCAAAGTTTGTGTTTCACAGAGATCTTGCCAATATAGCTGCATTGCACAGAACCTTCCTTAAAAGGTAGACCAAAATAATATCTAAAAGCTAAGTAAATCACATATAAAGGCTATTAGGTTACATTCCTTTAAATTTTATGTTTCTAACAATTCCTGTAATGTGTAATAGTTACCATTCATTGCATTCAGTGCGTCACCATTTACTGTCCACCTAATAGGGCAAAATAATCTGATACTTTGTGCTATCATCTGTTTAGTGATTTTAATATTACTCAGTTTAAATTTATTACAGTTTAATAAAGGTATCTGAGAAAGATATTAAGAATTAATAGATATGGGTTAGATGAAAATACGTTAATGTTCATAATGTTTCAATAAAATTAGGCATTTCTTTTAGTTAATTGCAACAAATTATCACTATTTATAATAATTAAAGTAAATACAATTTATGTCACTAAACTGCTCCTTTCTGGTTATGATTTAAGTACTGTGGATGAATACATATGATGAAATTCGTACATAAGATTACTTGATTTTAAAATACATATTAGTACTATGTTAAAATATTTGTGTTTTCATAAAAACATAATAATGTTTCAAAAACACGTGCACACGTGATTAATAATAAAAAACAAGATGATCTACAGTAGGCCAGTAGAAGAATTATATATTGTATAGTGGAGGTTATCTTATGTTACAAAAAATATTCGAAGTGACAATAAAAAAATATACCATAACACAAAATGATCTTCTATGAGTCTAATAACATTTACTTTGGGATTCCTAAGTTGATGTAATATTGATTTTATGGAGTATGAAATAATTACTTTTTTGTTTATTTAAAAATGTAAACTCTACCAATTTCTTCCCAATTTATTTTTTAGAAAATCGTTAAATAATACACTAATTAATATTTAAAATGTAAAATATAAAATGTTAATTTTTTTCAATATCAAGTTTTAATTACCAATTTAAAAAATAGATTATTTCATTATTATTTTTTGAATTATGTGGGAACATGTTACACATTATAAAAAATAATTGAACTTAATATATGAAAAGAATAGAAATTACGAAACTATATTGCGAGATGCTAATCCATTGTACACGGCAATGCATGTATAAAACTTAATGTATATGAATTTATATACATTAAATGATGATATTGTATTATTGAATCTGTAAACATGTTATAAACATTATCTAGCTATGTTCATTTTAATTAAACAAATAATAGCATAATCTTATTAGTATACTCCGTATTTTTATGTCATATTGATATTATAAATAACATTTTAAAATAATTTTTAAATGTACATAAAGCAATATAACTTGTATCATTTACGCAGATGTCTTTAATGTAGAAATATTTGGAAAATTAGTATTATGCTTATCCACCTATTTTGTCACAAACAACATTGGACAAATACTGTTCGACATTCTAAGATTAGTGTAATATTTAATGTATAATATTATATGTATTTATTTTAGTATTTTTTTAAATTTTATTTTTTTATATTATTTTGCAATACAAATTAGTAAATATTGTTTTCGATATTTTTCTAGTTTTAGATATAATGGACAGTAAACATTTTTCTAACATTTTGGATCCTAATTCACCCGATTTCTTTGATGATCTCTCAAAAACGTTATCTGATATTCTTACTGACCAAAAACATCCTCTGTTTCACTCTAAGGAACTGTTACACAGAACTTTATTAAGGTAGGAAATAATTGTATAATGATTATTTAAATATAATTATAATGGAAAATCATTAAAAAAGTATTGTAACTTCTTATTTAATATTTGTATTATTTAATTTACTATTACATTATTTAAATATATTTATTGAACTTCAACCATTTGTTAAATGATATCACAAGGTATTTGGGTTCATTTGTTCAATAATTAAAGTGTATTTTTGTATAAAGAATATATTTCTTTGAAGTTTTCTTCAATTGAGCAAGTATATTGTGAATTATAGCTAAACGTAAGATTAATTGATTAAGATTATTAATAAAATTATATGTATATTAAAAATAACAATATAAAGATAGTAAAATAGTTATATTTTATTAAACAATACTAAAATAGTGCAATAAAAATCAATTGTATTTAAGAGTAGCTGCTATTAATTTAAGGAGGTTTTATTTTGTAAAATATATTGTAAATTGTAAATTAAAAAATAATTATTAATATAATAATAAAATATAATTAATTGTAAAAATATTTTAAATTCTAAACTATAAATATATTTTAAAGAGTTATAGCAATTACTATCTAGCAAATACTATATAGCAATTACTATCTATAGGTAGTACATATGCAAATAAACGTATAACTGTAATAAATATCTTTTACAACTGTTTTTAAATTAATTGTTAAGTATATTTGACCACAAATGACACTTTCAAGGGCCTATTACGAAGGAACAAAGAACTCTGAAATTGTATGAGAATACCTAACTTATCATTGTTAAGATTTTATTCAACTTAAAATTTATTGATTTTGTATAAAATGATGTATATTTCATATTCGTTAATGAGTAACGGTGTTTTGACAATATTATGAAATATCCACACATTTTAATTTCATAAATATGTTGGATATATTACCTTTTTGATCTTTGAGTAAACGTTTGAAAAATGTATATGTTTAATTATCATCCTATGTCTCAGTTTAAAAATAAAAATAAGTTTTCTCATGATAATATTGCGTTTATTTAAATGACATATTATAAAATTAGCAAACCACAAAATGTCGTATAATACTTCCAAACAAAACAAGTTTAAAACTTGTACTTATAATTAATTGTTAAATACTATAGCTTCCTATTTTGTGTGGCATCATATGACATTATTGCAACATAATGTATGAAGCCAAATTCTACTGAAAGTAGTTCACGCGCTAGGAATGGAAGCTTTTTTCTTTCAAAGTATGCCTGAATATGTCTCTCAAGAAATGCTCTGGCAAGTTCCATACAAATAAAAAGTTATCTACAGTGATGTGTCCCTGTGCTCTACTGATCAAATCAGACAGTTTAAGTAGAATGCGCTACTCTTGCCCGCAACTGGCGCCTACAGGTCGAATTCTACCAAGAATCTATCAAGAATCTGCTAAAATCTACTGTTTTATATACCTTATATAAACCTTTAACGAACACAATTGACGAAATGTTACGAATTGATCGTCTATTGTTATATGTGAACCAGCTGTATAGGATCTGCTAAATTTGGTAAAATTTTTAACAATTAACAGTTCTCGCTGAGGAGAAAATTTAACCCTAAAATTCAATCCAAAGGCGTAGCCAAGCAGGTTGTTGGAATTCCAAAAGCGCCTGTTGCTGCTATGTTTAAGAGATTAATTATTTATAGACTGATGCTTTTTCTGAAAGTTAGAAAAAATAATTATTTGTTTTACTATTTTTAATAATGTTTTTAAATGATGAAAATAGATAATTTATTTTGATCAACGCATAATGATTTTAGTTATATTTATAATATTTCCTTATTCAATATTACATTCATAATATTATATGTAGGCTACACTTATAATGAATATATAGCTTTAATTTGTAAAACGCTTCTTTTAAAGTTGAAAACCATTTTGTTATATATAGTTGATAGTTTGTGGTTCAGTTTTCAGAAAGTTCTTCAGAAACTTGAAACACAAATTATAAATGCTAAGAACTGCGACGTGGTTCGAGTTTTGCGACGAGGCTGCTTCAGTGATAAACATTTGGTTCGTCATAAGATTTCCCACCGACTTATGACAATGACAGTAATTCAGAAAAATATTTTCAGAGAAAGAAATATAAATGACTTAAGATTTTGTGAGGATCGCAACTTAATTTCCATGGCAGGATCTCATTGGATTGTTCCTAATTACGGAACTTTTGTGGTGAGGTTACAACAGCACTTCATTAATTTTCTTCTTTGAAATGTAATGTATGTAAATAAAATTACTTAAAACTGACAGTAAGTAAAATTACATATATTATTATTACATTAAATTATTTTTTCCCGTATTTGTTTAACTAATGATATTTATATTTTATTTCAAATGAAAAGTGAGAGTATATTACATAATTTTTGGTTCGATAAACCCTTTTCTCGGCAGTACTTTACCTTAAAATATGCTAATTGTTTCTATACTTATATTATTTTTAGTTTATATATTTTCATTTTATGATACGTTTTCATATTACACAATCTATCACTTCTGAATTCATACTCATAGTTATCTCAAATGTGCATGTATATATATTTCATTATAACAGGGTAGTGATACCAATATTAAAATGAATTGTTCCACGAGCTGTAGAACAACAAACTAGTAGCGTTTGAAGGATCGTGTCATAATTAATCTTTTATTTAAAATCTTAGAAATATATAATTTTCATTCTAATGTTAAAAAGGGACTTCGGTCTATAAAACCAGCGGCATATCGATTCATTACAGTATACAGAAGATAATTTATTAATTTTAAACAGATCGGGTGCACTTAAGATAATTATGCGATTTTTATTAGAAATTCAGGTATTGCTGAATTGTTTCATTTGTTAAATTTACTTCCTTTTTCTGTCACGTTTTCAGTGAAATTCGTTAAACTGATCAATGTGAATTTTTAAATATATCAATGGAATATCATGGGTCTCACTTTTGCATTTCTATCAATTCATTAAATTGCATATTGCATTAAGTGTATATTACACAATTCAAGTGCATATACTATTCAAATAATCTTTATTTTCGACTGAAATTAGGAAAAATTAATAAAAAAAGATTTTTTGTTTATGACAATACAATATATTATAATCCACTAAATATGTATCAATGCAATGCTCACAATCAATTTCATTATTCATCTAAATTATAATCCGCTTACATTTACATTTACATCGAGGTCAATATATCGTGCATGATATTATTGAGCTAGCTATTTCTGTTTACTGCGAATAATTTCTATATTATTATTTAATAACTGGTTCTTAGATACAATGCTATAATTATGTACGATAATCTAGACAGTAAATAATACTGTTCGTAATTTGATTATCTAAATAAATAATTATAAAGTATAATAATAAATAAATGTCATTGACCTAATGATATAATGAGCAGTTCAATCATTAAAATTAACAAATCCATTAACCCACATTTGAATTCCTATTTATAAGTTTTTTAAATACACAAAAAGTAAAAATATGATTTAAAATGAATATTTTTTGTTCATATTGGAGTCATAACGAAAAACCAATTAGAATCTACAAAATATATGAATTAAGAGTTGTTAAAAATAATAATTTGAAAATATTTTGAAGTAATCAATTACAAATAAAACTCAAATAATAACAATTCGTCAAAAGGATTCATTATAAGTATTATATAATTTAAATCATATGAATTATGATTATCATGAAATTATAATTTATGTCTTCAATGTAAATATTAAAATACAATTTACAAATAATCTTTGTAATTTTTGAGCATCAATGCAACAAGGCTCTTTATTACATTATTAGAAACGAATTTTTTAAATTTATTTTTAATCTTATTAAAAAGTCATAATGATTAATGAAACAACTACAACTTATTGATCATTTCAAACCGAAGTTAAATAATTATTCTCCTGTGAACCATTACTAAATGACTAATGTGTTTATTTAATTTTATTATGTAAACATTTTTTGTTGGTTTAATTATTTAAATTTTTTAGAAATTTTAAATAAAATAAACAAAAATTTGTTTAACATATTTTTCTATTGTGTATAATTCTCTCATTTAATGCTAATTTGTTAGATATTATTTTTATATAGTTAGTTAAAGCCTTATCTTACTTTAACTATATCAGAATGACATTCGTTTATAAGCAATCGATGTTTGGGTCAAACGTTATCAAACATTCTTTATGTGTGATAACATAGGCCTATATGTATTTTTACCAGTGGAGTCATTAGCATGTATTGCAAATGACGTCAACACTAACGTATTTTCTCGTTTGCTTAACAGTAAGCATTTTATTGTATATTGGTTTATAGAAAATTGACTCATGTTATGATTGACATAGCACAACTTGTAGGGATAAAAGTTTGACCTATCTGAAGAAGTTCTATTGACAATGTTTCTGTTTTTAAATATCAATATCTAATATTACTGTTAATAAAATAAAATGGAGTTATGTATTTTAAAAATTTCATTCTGTCGAATTAGTTTCTAAAAGTAACTAATGAAAAACTGAGTATAGCTGTAGTTTTAAATTTTATTTGATAAAGTAATATTTCACATAGCATTACGAAGATTTACACTCTTTCAGACTCCCATCTAAACAAAATAGGCTTCAAAATTGACAATAAATAAATAACCACCCGAAACGGAGAGAAAATTTAAAAATTCTACTTGTAATCAAAACTTAATTTATAAAAAAATAATGACAAACATAATGCAATTACAGTGTCCATAAAGAAAACATAAAAAATCAAGCCCTGAGTACTACGCAAATGCCGGGACTATTATACTACTAATTATGAAGGAGAAACAACTAGGAAAAACGTCCTTCTTTGTTTTTTTTTAACTGCAAGGCCAACTTTTTATATAGATAAATAGACAAATATATATACTAAACATATTTCTGCACATTGTACAATATATGTAGGTATTTCCCTTAAAATGCAATTTAGATATAAGTTCATTTAGGCATTTTTGTAAAATTATATTAAATTTAAGAGACATAGGTAACGTATCTATGAAGTCTGAATTAAGAAACTTTATTGTACCAACTTGTAAACACTCCAAATTAAAAATTATTTGTGTATGAATATATGCATACGTTTACTTCTGCTCATTTACTCATACAAATCATCCAATATAATACAAAACAATTATACATGAAGCTAGAAAATAACAATAACAAATAAACATCGCAGGTATAGCCTATACTTAATTTAATATTTGTATAATTAATATACATGGCGATTTCGTAAAAATAACTTTAATGATTTATAATTGCAGAAAATGCGATAATTCCTTTCTTGAGAAAATATAATTTAGAAAACAACTGGATGTGTTGTGCAAAAGAGTTGCATGCAATAAAATTACGCTGCTGTTATAATCAGTGAACAAATAATAATGCACAGTCAATATTACAATTATTCTTGTATAACCATTCTTATTATTATCAATATGTCAATGTGACGAAGAATTATAAAGAATTATGAAACGTTAAGAGTTTCACATAATATTTTGTTAGTATTGAAAATATTACTATCTTGGAAAGTAATCGAACTATGAATAATTAGAAAGATGAACAAAGGTATAGATGTTCAGAAAATAAAAATGGAAACTTTACGAGTAAATACCTAGTAATATAAATATCTAAATAAATGTTTTATAAAATCGCTTATTAAACGAAGAGTGTTGCTGATTGCCGTAATATGTTTAACTTATTCTCTGAATTCTAACAACCCTATATATTACCATATTCGGATTTATTTTACGCATAGTTATATTTTTGGTATAAATTTTTGTGTTCATATTTCGTATTAGAGAAACGAGTTAACGGTAAAAGTTTAAATTTATTCTTAATCTGAACTGTAATTTTGTCGTTGTGATCAAGACGATGTTGTGTTTATATAGACAATATTTAGGGACATACATTCAATAAATGAAACCATTTGCTAATATTAATAAATTAGACATATTACATTCGTACGAGACAATTATGAGGTAATTATCGCAATAATTTAAATGTCTGAAGATTACGTGGATAGGGGGTTCCACCTAGACTATTAAAGACATCTAAGCAATGTCTTTAGAATCCATTAAAATAGGTTGTCAAACATTGCTGGATAGTTAGATAATATATATATATATATATTGAATTTAAATTTGGGCTTATTACTACTTTTGCAAGAAGGCACGTTGGAAAACATGTGAATTTCTGTACTCGGTGTGTTCATTCAGTATTCTTCGTACTGTTCTTCTTGAATTTCCAATGTATCATGCTCCACATAACTCGAACTAATGTTGTGCTATTTATTAGTAAGTCAAAATAATTTTTGCCATCACTTAGGCACAAGATACACTAAGTATATCAATATCATTTTACATAACTATAAATTCAACATTTTCTGTTGATCGTTGTATCTGTATAGTTTTGCTTGGACAAAATGTGATAATTATATTAGTGTATACCAAACGAAGCGTAACTGTGAGAAGTGGGGTCACTGTTCCTGTGACTACTATTACAAGCATTTAATTGGAAATTATTGGTCTAGAATCAATGATTTTCTTTACAATATTCATATAGCCCTCTCAATTAAAACATCACTGTATTTTTTTGTTATATATATTTTAATTTTTTCTGTATTTCAGGACTATACAAACCTCTACATTTGTATGGAGTACATGCCTGGTGGAGACCTAGTCACCTGGTTGACAAACAATGAAGATATCACTGAAGATCAAGCCGCTTTCTACACGGCTGAGATTGTTCTCGGACTGGAAGCTCTTCATTCGATGGGTTTCATTCATCGAGATGTCAAACCGGAGAACATCTTAGTTGATCGTGACGGACATCTAAAACTTGCCGATTTTGGCACTTGTGTTCGACTTGGTCCCGAGGGTTTTGTGCAGACAAGTTCTACTATTGGGACACCTGACTACATCAGTCCGGAAGTTCTCTTTTGCCAGGAAAAGTCGGGCAAGATTGGACCTCAGTGTGATTGGTGGGCTGTGGGAATCGTTCTCTTTGAAATGCTTTATGGAGAAACGGCGTTCCATGGCGATAATTTAGCTGTTACTTACGGTCGTATAATGACTCATAATATCTCTTTGGTTTTTCCAGATAATGTTGTAGTATCGAAAGAAGCCAAGGATATTATTAAACGATTATTGACAGATGTAGATACTCGATTGGGTAGCAATGGTCCAAGTGAAGTAAAAACACACCCATTTTTCAAAAGAGACTCTTGGAACTGGAATACCATACGGAAGGTTGTGCCACCATTTGTGCCAGAAATTGTATTTGATTTACCCATGAATGACTTGGAAAGTTTTCATTCAAAAAATTATTATAAATTGGAAGATTCGCTGGAAAGCGTCGAAAGTGAAAATCTTGAATTTGCTGAATTTTCATATCAAAATGATAATTTTGAAAATAATGGATTTTCAAACGAAACAGGCGTAGATACATCTGACGATGTTCACAATTTACAAAAAGAAAATGAAGCTGTACCAAATCACGATCTATCATCTAATGGGATCATTTTTGAAAGGCAGCAAGCACTGCGCCAGCTTGAAATAAAAAAACTTGAGCAGAAATTAACTTTACTCGATACAGAAAACATAAGATTTGCAGAGCAACGAAAGCAAGTAAAGCGTGCATTATTGGAAGTTTCTGGAGATATTCTACACTCTTCTCAATCGTCAGCTGAACAAATCATAGACGATACTAATAGTGTTTTTGATAACGAGGAATTAAGCCCTTTTGCAACGTCACCGATTCTGCCGGAATCAGAAAAGTCTTTTTTGATACAACAGCATTCTACAAAATGTCAACTGATACAAGGTCATAAGAAGATAGTGGAATCGAATTCTGCTCTACATGATCTTGAATTGAGATTGAAAAGTGCGACATACCAGATTGAATCATTACAAGAAGACAAACAATTTTTGAACAAACAATTAACTGTTTTAAAAAACCACGACGAACGAATTGAAAATATGTATTTCAAATGTGAAAATATTTGCTTCTCTACAACAATGGAGTTGAAGTCAAACGAAAAAAGTTTGAAGTCTTTACTAACACATCTAGCCAACGAGGTAAAAGTGCGTAAACTACATATCCAGGAAATTGCTGCCTTAAAAGATTCTGTTGCTACTTTAGAAATAAAATTAGCAACCGAAAGCGATCTACATCAAGCACAAATTTGTGAACATATGGATAAATCTAAAGACTTAGTTAAACAGCTTGAAGAGAAATCTCTAAATTTATCTGCTGCAATTTCTAAACTTACAGAATTAACAACAACGGTTGAAGTTGAAACTGAGATACGAAAAGTTGCGGAAACTAACTTAAAGAGAGCTGATATTATTATTGACGATCTGTATCGGCAAATTAATAAGAATAATTGTTCAATTCGACCGCGTATGATGAGTGCTGCTGACTCTAATAACTTGCAAGCTGTTGTTGACATTTATAGACCAAATCATGGAAAACATCGAAGCTCTTGTTGGATTTCAAACTATGCAGTTCTCAAAACCCAATCAGTTCAGTTCCATACTTTGCGAGAAGATTTCGAATTGGGTAAGGTTCCTACTTTGGAAATCACACTGTCGCGTATTGTTCTTGTCAGAGAAGTAAATCGAAATCGAATCGATTTGAAAAATGTGTCGGTTGAAGATTTGAACCGAATATTCCAAATAATTTACTACCCCTCTATGGAATATTTTCAAGAGAGAAGTAGGACGGACAGCGGCGGAATAATCAGCTGCCAAGGTCACGCCTTCCAGACGATGCGCTTCCGGACGTCCACCCTGTGCCACGCGTGCAACCGGGTCTGTTCGGACATGTTCAACCCGCCGGCCGCGCTCGAGTGCACTAACTGTCACATCAAGGTCCACTATGATCACGTCGACAAGCACCAGCGTATTGTCGCCTGCACCGACGCCTCAAAGATCCAGCTTGTGCGGGTCGCCTCTGCCATCGAGAAACAGGTCTGGATTGCACGTTTTATTCAGTTGAAACAAGATATAGAGGGAAATACTGAGCTATCAACTTCACAGTTTTCCAGGATTGAGGTATCATTGTAACTGTGTACTATATTGAATCAAATGTAGATAACTTATTTTTTTATTTTTGGAATTTATATTTTGGTATTGGTCTAGATAGTTATTTATTGTTAGTTTTTTAATTAAAATTAATTATTCTGTTGTGGATTTTTAAATACTTTTATTATTATTCTGATGGAGCTATTTTGTATATTGTAATTTATGTTATGCTATTTATTTTTAACTAACTGTTTTACCGAAATGTAAAGGATAATTTGTATTATAAGAAATAAACATAATTATGTATTATGTCATAAATAAACGACTTTTATCAAAATATTTGTCTGTGTTTTGGTTTTGTTTTTGGTTTTACGTAAATATGTGTGTTAAATATGTACAACCACAACATATAATCATTATATTTTAATATATATATATACTATATATATTATATATAAATTCAGTGATATCATATATTTAAACAATAATAACTAACGTAACATATATTATATAATGGTGTAATATATCTAGTTTTGAAATCTTTGAGTGATATAAACAATTATTTTCGCAATATTTTGTTACGTATAATGCTATATGTTTCAGTCATTAAAGTTCAGTGGTTTCGGTGATTTGTTATATTATTAAAAAATTTATATACCAATGAAATAAACCTACATATAAGTGATATACCAAAATTCGAAGCTAGAAATCTTGCATAATTTGAATATATCAATGATATAACATAAACTATAACAATAAACCATCGACTTTTAGAGATTATATTGAAATATGTGAAATTAACTTATAACAATTCAAAATTATTTGAATAAAATTGTGCTCTCATTTGTATTATGCACGCTTTTTTTGACATTGTCGTTTGCTTTTTTCTAGACTGTGATTTTATCCAGACAGCGATTTTTTATCTAGATATATAGATGGTAATAATAGAAAATATTTGATGTCGAATTGATACAGACACAACGTTCCCTAAGAATTTGACATTTATTTAACCGAAATATATCATATAAATAGCATTATATATTGTTTCTAGTGTACTCTTAGCAATTAGTAAACTGATTTGCGCTGCCTTATTGAGTATATAAAATTGTTGGTTATCAGGTGAATAGAAAAAATATATACAATAAGCAATATAGTTACTAGCAATAATAACAATTAATCAATCAACTTTTTAATTTTTTTTTATTATCGAAAATATAACCACTCGTAGAAATATCGCTAAATATGTTTTCAATAACATTATGATCGTTATATATTATTCTTTGATTTTATATAAGTGTCTGTTTATAGTATATAATGTCCAGCTAGACTTGAAAGAATTACCATTGTGGTGAATGATTTAGCATTTTTGATAAGATATCTGCACAATTAGCTCTATCAGTCACTACCATGACAAATCTTTTCAGTCTGTTTATTATACTATAATAAAGGACACACTTATAGACAATTCTAATTTTATTGAAAACAAATTGAATCTGATCATTTAGTTAATTTATTAAATGTGTTTATTAAATTTATAACTACTTTCGATATATAATGCTGATCGTATGATTGATTTATGTCTATTCACCTCATTATTTCAAATCATATTTTACATATTTAATTAATTACAATATATGATTTTGATAACTATAATTATTGTAATTTCGCTTGAAATGTGTACCTATTTATTATCAATACAACACATAATGTTTGTGTTTTTTTATTTTTATAACACAAACTTAAATTTTCTATTCATTGATTTATGTAATACACATAAATATTTAATATGGCATCATCAACTAAACCTTAGCGCTTATTAGAACATGTAAATTATTATCAACAGAAAAAACTTAATGTTCAATTGTTCAGTAGGCCTACCATATATATTTTAAACGGACATTAAATATATTAAAAGTTATTTTTTATGCATGTATCGAAAAGCATTAAAATATTTTTTTAATATTATTTTTAAAAAGTACTACTTTTTACAAAAAAATTAAAAGTAAAAATATATATATATTTTTTATAAATAGATAATAATAATATAATAATATAATAATTTATATATTTCTTTATTTAATTTTTTTTCAAATATCAGGAAAATAATGCTATTTATTATTCACGGTTAATATTTAAAAGGAAATGTTTTTACTCTATAAATTTATCAATTTAATAAATATTTGATATATATGTCAAATAACTCAAACTTATAAATGCTTAAAACTTTGTGATTCTTGAAAAAACATTTTGAAAAAACTACTTGTATATGATTTCTTAAAAGTTCAATATAAAATTAAATGGCGTTCAAAATGACTGACCCATTGTTTCTTACAATCACATATACGGTATCCAATACAATATATACATAAATGTTTAAAGAAATTATTTTACCATAAAAAATAATAAAAGTATTTTGGTAAATTATGACGTCATCATTTTTTATATTGATCAATGAGTATTGGTAAATGAGATTTTTTCTAAATATGCAGTTTTATTGTAATCCTATTTATATATAAATGAATAGCTTTATGCCACTATATATGAAAGATATACATCATGCGTTAATCGTAATATGATAATAATTTCGACATTGTAAAAATGTCAATAAATAATTTTTAGAATAATAACATCGTTTTAAAGTTTAATATTAAAAAGGTAAACAAGTTTTTATACAGTTTTAATGAATTTAAACTTTGAAGAAAGGTAAATAATTTCATAGAACTTTATAAACTTACGATCTCAATAAAAAAAAGTTAAGCTTACTATACGCTTTTACAGATTTGATAAGCGTATTTTATGAAAAACGTAAACTAAGTTATGCTCCTGCGTGAATAGTTTTTTAATGGACTCGTACATTAGTCTTACATAGGCCCTAATATGCATTAAAAAAATACTCGAAAACAAAAAAACTTACATGAAATTTACAATTGTTATCTTTTTATTGATTTAAAACGTGATTTTATACTAATTATTTAACTTTTTACTTTTTTATCTAAACTATATTATAGAAATTCAATTTTTATAGAACGAAAATCACTTAAAAAACATAAAACATATTTAAAAACATTGATATATATATATAGTTTCATAAATAAATTATATTGGTGAAATAAAATATTATACATAAAACCCTACAATGTTCGTCAATTTTGTCAAAGAACTTTTTGGCTTTTGCAGTACAATAAATAGAACCATTTTAAAATAATATGAAATTTTTACACAAGAATTATGTTGATTTCTTGCATTACAAGAATGCGGACAATACCATACAGCGTTTTTAATTTGCTATTTTTCCGAATAATAAATAATATAATTTGTAAAAAGTTATTATTTTGGACATAGGTTACGATATAAAATTTAGTATATTGTAACTACTTTTTTGTATTGTACTAGACTACTCAATATTTTAAAACAATAAGTTCAAGTTAACCATTTATATTTAAAACAGTATCTATACAGACTAGTGTTATACCAATAATCTATTATAATAATACTAATAAATCAGTAGCATATAATGCCCCTGTACCCCTGAGTCACTACTATGTTTTGTGCCTACTTAGTATATTTCTAATTTCACTTTTAGCTTATACACATTTCTTACATAATACATTCTTTATTTCAATTTCTTTACTTCAATTTCTGACTAAACGCAGCTGACTATATATAACTATATCTGTTTTATTGGAAAATTTAAATACTACTAGATCTAAATACAGTAGTACAGTAGTAAAACTATAAAATGATCAATTATTTGAAATAATGCAATTAAATTTAATAATTTAATTAATGTAATTGTGGAATTTGATATAATGTAGGATTGTGTTCGGAAAGTAGTGTGATATGTTATACACATTGTCCAATTAAATACATGAGTCTCTTTTGGTGGACATTTCAAAATATTTAAAAACCTTGAAATAATAAAATATAAATATTAAATTTAAAAATGTGCTAAAATTTGGATGTGTTATTAAATAGTATTCCACATTCGTGCAGTGTTAACATGACAATTTATAGTTTAAAAGATTTTTATTTTCTTAAATTTTAAATTAATTGGCTATAGTAATTAATGCACAAAGTTCATAATGACGCCACATTTTTTAAACATGTTATTATATATATATATACAAAGATAAAATAGTTATTTATTCTTTACACTTAATATCTATATCTATTTGATCAGATATATGCTTTTATTATTATAGTATTATATGTAGGCCTATATGCTTTAAAAATATTTAGTTTATGCAGTTTGTTCTACAGTTTGTCTAAACCAGGGTCTAAATAACGAACATTTGATAATGAAGCTTTTAAATGATTAATCGATAATATAAGTATTCACCAGTATTCAACATGGTATTCACTTATACTAACGTGCAAGAGTATATTGTTGTGTTTGTTCTATATAATATATGTAAGTCGATTTATTGCATGATTGAATCAGTATAATATCACATGACGGTGGCTATACTCGACCTTCGCGAAAGTATTATAAGTCTACCTGCAACTTATGCATATTACTGAATTGTATTTACACTAGATATAATCCTAACAAAATGAATATATAGGTTCTTGTCGGCAGGTGGAAGAATAACAGTTTAATTATCGCAGTGGCCATAAGCGTTCCATATAAATACAAAGGTATCAGTTCGATAGAGCCAGGCAGAGAGAGAACATTAAAACCGAAATAAATTGACCAAGGACAATACATTTCTATTAATCTATAACAAATTCATGGGATGTGTGGACAGCATCGATTAGAATTTTTGCGCCTACCGTTTGATAATTCGTGATAAGAAATGGTAATTTTTTATATTTTCCCATTTGCTAGACATGCTTATATAAAATTTGGTGGATCACCCTTTCATCGATAGAAACTTCCTCTTTAACCATTTCGCGCCTGAACCTATGTTTCATGTCCCACGCGCATTCCTAAAAAATATTTCCCAGTATGAAATTTTCAGTAACTGAAAAATGTTATTCGTAAAATACAAAATGAACATAATATAGTGACAGTAAATGCAGTCAGAGTGGATTAAAATAACCATAATAGTGACAGTAAATGCAGTCGGAGGTTATTAAAATGAACAAAATATTGTATGAATGAACAAGTATAATGACCATAATGGTGACAGTACTAAATGAACAGTTTATGAGTGATATACAGTCACCCTGGAGGCAGAGACCTGGTTTGTCTGGGAAATCCTTGCATTGGTACCGGGAATTGCGTCTACTGCCACTCTTGCTGCATTTGGCGGCACTTCTTTTCCACTTTTAGCATAATTTTCTTTAGCAGGTATCCTCTCCAGTGAGTGCATTGCAGGCAAAGCAGCTGCGTGCCTAGCCCTCTTTCTCCTGGACCCTCCTTCCTTTTGATTATAGCTACACCTGTCAATGTTTCTACAACTGCCTTTGTGAAATTCACAAATGAAATCTTTGGATTCGTCTCCCTTTTGTAGCAGATGTCCGCATTTATTAGAAGTCTTTGCAAACAGTGTATCCCAAGCTTCTTGAACTATGAATGACTTCTGCGTGTTGCCTCACATGAAGAAACATATTGGTCTGCCAAGTTAACTCCCCCCATTTTCTTGTTGTAGAGGTCTATTGCTGTAGGTTTCCTCCAATAAACCACACGGTTTCCGGGCATTACTCGTCTTTTATCCAGTTATATGTACATAGTAACCTCGTATCCTTTGTCAAACAAACTTCTCCTTCTCAGAAGGTAGACAACAATCAGCTCGCATTTGTCAGTATTTCACTACAACAGGTTCACCATTGGTAGTAATTGCTACCTGTACACTATAATAGATCACTGAAGCGCTCACAACATAGCCCTGAATGTCACATATAGCAGAAACACTTTGATTCCAAACAGGACTCTTTTTATCCGTATGAATTATTTGAAAGGTAGATGTTCTTTGAAAAGTAGTAAAGATTTATCCAAAGATAAATTTCGATTTGGTTCATAGGACTGCTAGTCAGATTTAAATGAACTGGAATTTTGTGATTGACCTTAATTGCTCTATATAAAATCTCCACTATTAAATAGAACATATCATATACAGATAAGTTTATTGCAATTATTATATGATATTGTCTATAACTTTGTCTCTATATATACTAACTTATTTTTATGTTTATAGGTTGATTACATTTTTTTTCTCTTAAAGTTCAATACAATATAAAAAAATTAATTGTTTCAAAATGAAATATTTGTATATGGTGGATTTATAATTCTTAGCTGTTTTCATTGCAGATGAACAAATTAAAAATTAACTCACTGTTGACTTATACAATCTCAAATTACGTAAAGGTAATCTTGGTATATGGGTTAAGGAATATATTTTACTTTTAAATTATATAATATACGTTTATTTATAATTAGGCTAAAACACTGTGATTTTTATAAACCAAAAAATGACAGAAAAGGGCATTCAATTATTTTATAGCATGAACAGTAGAAAGCAATTTAACCAAATAAAACCATAATTATAAAAAGCCGCCTTGTATAAAGCCGACTATAACTAAATAATAATAATAACCTATTGGCAACAATTCTTTCGATATCAACTAGCAGAAACAGTATTCCTGGCAATCTGGATATTTTTGCTTCCTATAAAGTCAATCTCTGCAATATAACTCTCAATAAGTATACACACGTGGAATTTATTATACAGAACATTATATTTCATTCATTGTTTTAAGAAAACAATGAATACTTGATTATTGAAGTGATTTTTCGTTTCAAATACTATTTTCAGGTTTAAATACCATTTATAATATATGCAATATTCAGCGAACAAGTTGTTCAGAAGTTACAAATTCGACAAAATAATTCAGTAAATTGTAAAAATTTTACATATAACAGCGGCGGCGAATATAAATAGCAAAATGTAACGTGAAATTGTTACTTTTTTATTCACTAATGTGTGATCAAACATTATTACGGAATAAATATAATTAGACAATTAGATTACAAATACGATAGTCTCCTTTATCACATTGTCAACACACTTTTTGATTAGGATATAATTAATGGATAGATATGCAATACAGCATGAATTATAATAAAACAAAGTTTTAACTAATAGTTCCTTAATATTTTTTAAAATCAATATAGAATATAACATATTTCACATTCCTATTTAAATTTGAAAATTTTGTTTGCAATCGCGCACCGAAGGGGTGCGTACAGGTCGTACGACCCCTATTTGAAAATATGACGCCCCTATAGGACAAGGAAAAAGCGCCCTTATAGTCTCTTTTATTATATAAACTATGTAACATAAGCATATTTAGAATACTGATAGAAGCGAATACTCCTAATGAACAATTTTAAAAATACATTTCATATGCAAAATATGCTTTCTTTTCGATTTATTAAATAAAATGTTCCTATTAGCTCGGAGTCCTTCGATGACCTTGAAACCAATTACACTACTCGATTTTTTATCCAAAGCTATGTTATAGACCTAACATTTTGGTAATGTTTATGACTTTAAAACGACGTCGGCTAGAACTCGCATTCCAGTTTGATTGACAGTGTCTAACATAGTATTTAATTTTTTTTACAAAACTTTTTATTTACCGAATAAGTAAACGACAAAATAATGACTTATTAAAATAGGATTTTTAAGATAAGCCTTATCCTCGTAATTAATGCTTTATAAATAGCTTTGTGTCGTTGAATAGCGAAAAATTATCTCGTTACATAATAAACGGGATTGATAATGCAAGGCTCGAAATGATCAGGAAATATTTTAACGGAAAATCCTTATGCCTTATGGGCATAATTCAGATTTTTTTGTCATTACAACAGTTTGGAGTTAGGGGTATACATTTTATTGTGGATTTATGCAAATCTCGTGACCCTACCAAACATCATCCAAATTAACGGAAAATTTCGAGCCCTGATAATGACTTGAATTAATACATATTTAAATGCGGGTGGGTAAATTTGACCCCCTCTAGAATTGATAGGGCTATATGGTTTCAAAAGTACGTTGTGCTGGCAAAAAAGCAGTTAACAACTATACAAAGACATAAATATAATACCAAAAGATGCGCAGTAACATCATTGTAGGTATATTAGAAGTAACAAAAGGATATCTGATAACATGCTTTTATCTCTCCCTCTATAATATAGTACCAGTTAGGTTTACCCAACAACAATATTTGAAAAGAAAAGGGCATGAAATTGTTTTGTTTATTCATTGAAGAAAAAATTAAATTATATTAAAATACGCAGTATATCATGCACAAATATGTAAAACATTCAGAGAGAAACTGAAATGTCAAAATAATTTATAAAAACTCCGATTAGTATTATATAATAATATAAAATAATTTAAAGTGAAACATGGCCATGATCTAACATTTACAATAGGCAGTAGTGGCATTCTTCTGACTGATAAATATAAAATTCAAATTGTATACAAGTGTTATTTATAAGACCATAATTCCATAAAAACAACGTGATTAAAATAGAGTCAAAATACAATGAAGGCTAAATTGCGTAGAAATCGATTAAAAAGTACAAGGCGGATATTAACGTCTAAATAAAAAAGGCTAAAGTGATCTGACGGATCTGTTTTGCACTCACAAGGCAGTGAATGTAGAATAGTCCCCTACATCTTTGAAGCATAAACAAGCAGTTATCCCACGATTACCAAAATACAATAATTTGGGTGAACAAAAAGAATTGATTGACAGAATATTGATTGCACCCAAACTGTGATAATAATTACTATATTTTTCTAAAAACAATACTTAGGTTGTAGCGAAAAACAATGGTAAATGAAGGAAGGGGGATGACTTACTGGTATATATTAGAAAATACAAACAAGTAGGTCTTCTTCAACTTAGTTTTGAGCAAATGATGAGCATTTGGAAAGGTTGGGCGATGTCCGCAGTGCCCCTGATAAGCTGCTAGTATCTTGATTGGAGGCAGCGTGATGACTCCCATTCTTCAACGCCTCTATCAGCTCATGGAACCGGCTAGTCCACATCTGTTTGTCGCTGGCAGAGGCGCCCCGCACAAGCTGGATCTTTGAGGCGGTGGTGCAGGGGGGGATACGCTGGTGCTTGTCGACGTGATCATAGTGGACCTTGATGTGACAGTTAGTGCACTCGAGTGCCGCCGGCGGGTTGAACATGTCAGAACAGACCCGGTTGCACGCGTGGCACAGGGTGGACGTCCGGAAGCGCATCGTCTGGAAGGCGTGACCCTGCCAAGTGATAATGCCCCCCGTCTCACCGGGCTCGGCGGCCTGCTTGGTGTCCGTGTGTGTCGGGTTTACGTCGGGATAGTAGAAGATCTGGAAGATGCGCGGCAAGTCATCCGGCTTGGCGTGCAGCACGTCAGCCTGACTAGCATCGCGTATCAGGACGATCCGACTCAGGAGAATCTCTATGGTGGGGAGACAGCCCGAATCACGGTCATCACGTGATGTAAAGAACTGGATGGTGAAAGGCCTGAGTACGGCGTACTGGGGTATCCAGAGTAATTTGTTCTTGCCGCGGCCCTTTGAGTTGATGTCAACCACTCCTTCTAGCGGTTTGTTGGTCAAACTGACCAAATCGCCCAAGGGTTGGGAAAGCGCTCCGGATGATTGATCATCCAATTTGTGATACAATTCGTTTACAAGTCTTTTAGCATCGGCGAGCTCAGTTTGCAACTTATTTTTGCTTTCTGTTTCTTCAGCAAAAGCAGCATTTCTTTCTGATAATTCTTTGCGTAAAGCCGTCATAATTTCATCATGCTGCTTGTCTTTCTTGATAGAAGTATTTTCCAAATTCTTTAATTTCTTTTCCAAATGACGATAATCTTCAGTAGCTACCTTTGGCTTCTGCATTTTTTTGTGTATCCCAGATGTCATAACCTCGTTCAATTTTCCAACTGCCGAAAATACTTTTTTCTTTTCAACACCGACTTCACGCTGCAGCTTTGAATTTTGATCGGCCAACTGAGTAATTTCTTGCTCTTTTTTTTCAATGAATTCCTCTTTGGATTGCAGCTCCTCGTTTAACTCTTCAATTTTAATGTTAAACGTTCGATCAGTCTCGCGTATCTTATTTATCGTTAAATCGCGTGCTTCTAGTTCTGATTTGAGTGCTTGCTGAGCCGTCTTCAAATCAACTTCAAGAACAGTTACTTTGCGCTCCATCGTTGACAATTGGTCATTTACTTTCTGGTGCGCCTCTTTCTCTTCGTCCAATTGAGCTGTTAAATGTCGCAGACTTGAAGCTGCACTTTCAAGTTCAGATTTTGACAATTGATACTTAAGGATTAATTCTTTTTCTTTATCTGCAAGTGAAGCATTTGTTTCTTCCAGGTCAGCTACTTGGGTTTTGTAGGCTATTGAAAATAGGTGTGCCGTTTCATGTTTTTCTCTCATTTCTATCGCATCCTCTTCTTTTCTTTTCATTGTTGTTTTAATATCACTAAGCTGAGTAGATAAGGTGTTTCTCTGGGAGTCTATTTCAGCAAGATTGGCTTTAAGTTTTGAAATGTCCTGTTTTTGTGTTTGACAAAAAGTAGTCAGCGTAGACAATTGGTCCTCCTTATCACTCAAACGTGATTTTTCTTGTTGTAGTTCATCTTTTAAGAAATTATTGTCTTTTTCCTTGATATGTAGCTCAGAGTTAACATTACCTACTTTCATTTCAAGATCATGCCGCACTAAATTCAACGCTTTTAAATCTTCTCGCAACTGAGACAACTGACTTTCTAAATCCTCCACTCGTTTTGACGATGGTGATGACTCTGACGAAGCGTCAGCCTTTGTACCATCGTCGACAGAGGCACAACTGATTCGTAATTGATCCAATTCAGTAGACAAATCCGTCACTTTACCCTCGAGCATACGGCGCGTCTCCAGTAGAAGGGAATGCTCCAATTGTGATTGTTCATGACGTGTAATGGCTTGGTCGTAAGAGTTCTCTAATTCGCGGTTTCGTTTTTCTAGGGAGATTTGCTTGTCGCGTATCGTTTTGTTGAAATCACGTTCTTCCTCCATCTTTTCTACCAACTCAAGCAATTCTGTCTCCAACTCGCATTTCGATTGGGTACTCTCGCGAAGGCGTTGGGTGTAGTTCTCTACATCTTTCTCTAAAGATGCAATAGACTCATCACGTTCATTTAGTTTGCTCTTTAAATTATTTATAGCTCGTTTCTCGTCATCCAGTTGGTCTTCCAATTGTTTACCGACTTTTTTCGCCTTCCTAACATCGTCCATATATCGATCACGCTCGAGTGACATCTGTTCCTTCTTTAAGCGTTCCTCAGACAAAGCCTGCTTAGCCTGTTTTACCTGCTCTGTGTAGCGCTTCTTTTCAGTTTCTACAGCTTCTACCTTACGCTGGAGATCTTTTACCTCGAGGTCACGCAATGCCTGCCGCTTATCAAGGGTGACAGAACGAACCCTTAATTCAGAATTTTCAGCCTGCAGAGCTTCGTGTTCATTTTGTAAATCTTCCAAAACGGATTTATCCATCATGGAACCTGAGGCACCTAAATCAACTCCACCCGATGGTATGATAGCACAGTCACGATTAAAAGTAAATCCAGCAAAGGCAAGACTTTCTCCATTGAATATTTTTGGTGGATCTCGATGGATGGTATTACTTTTCGATTCATCTTCGATATCATCAAAATTGCTTGTGTCTATATCAGAGGCGAGCTCTGGTACAAAGGGTGGTGCACATCGTCGAATAGTGTCCCAAGTCCACGATTCCCGATTAAAAAATGGATGCGCCTTTACTTCGGCGGAACCTTTACTACCCAAACGAGTGTCTGCATCTGTCAACAACTTTTTAATAATATCAGTTGCTTCATCGGACACTGCGACATCATCAGGAATAGCCAAAGAAGTTTTGTGGTTCATTATACGACCGTATGTAACAACCAAACTGTCGCCATAAAACGCCGTTTCTCCATAAAGCATTTCAAAGAGAACGATTCCCACAGCCCACCAATCACACTGAGGTCCAATCTTGCCCGACTTTTCCTGGCAAAAGAGAACTTCCGGACTGATGTAGTCAGGTGTCCCAATAGCAGAACTTGTCTGCACAAAACCCTCGGGACCAAGTCGAACACAAGTGCCAAAATCGGCAAGTTTTAGATGTCCGCCACGATCAAGCAACATGTTCTCTGGTTTGACATCTCGATGAATGAAACCCATCGAATGTAGAGCATCCAGTCCGAGAACAATCTCAGCCGTGTAGAAAGCGGCTTGATCTTCGGTGATATCTTCATTGTTTGTCAACCAGGTGACCAGGTCTCCACCAGGCATGTACTCCATACAAATGTAGAGGTTTGTCTTGTCCTGAAATAAAGAAGACATTAAAATATATATTCATAAAACAGAACCATATAATTACTGTTATATACTGGAGTATTATATGAATATTGTAAAACGAATTTCAAACGACAATTTTTGGATCAAGGAGAAGCTTCCACAACAAATTGATCTTGAATGTGATGTTCAATAACAATAGAGTTGTTGTATCAAGAAATCCGCTAAATAGATTAGGTAATAAAAATATACAGAACATTAAATTAGAAAAACCACAACAATTATATAGTCCGGTAACATAGATAATAAATTATGCATTTTGTAATACAAGTAACAAATTTGGCATAGTCAAAGGTAGATCAATATATTCTAAGCAAAACTGGATATTGGAACAATTCAAATAGTACACATAAGTGTACTCAAAAACAATATTTTTGGTATATAAATGTAGGCCTATTGCAAACATACTGAAACATGTATTGTAAGCACCCGCAGTGCCCAAATATTATACTGTTGTGATAAAACACCATCCTCAAATATGTTAAACACAGATAGAAACATGATGAATTACCAAAAATGAAATGTTTTAAAAGTTATAACTATATAGTATACTTGCAGCTCCGTGTAGAATAAAAACCAGATTATTAGACTACAAACATTAAACAAAAACTTCGAACGCATTCAAATTTTTAAAAAAAGAAACACTATAACGATTACAAAGTGTGAAAATCCCTGCGGACGACGGCATTAGTTTATTTTTTTTTAGATATTTGAGTTAAATTTTTAGGTCTAATCAATTTAGTTATACATAATACAACTCTAGGGTAGTACCACTGATGAGCACTTTAAAGATGAGCCCGGTAAATTGTAAACGACAAGACGGTCTGAATTTCATCAATGCGGTGATTTCTATATTATAAATAATGTTATCAAAATTAGGTATCAATGTAAATTTGATAAAACAAAAATAAACATAAGCTGAACTATAACTGAAGTCGCCTCCCTTGGACAAATAACTTGTTTTGTGGAAGAGGAAACAAAATTCCAAATCGTGGTAGCCTAAGGAAGAAATCTCTATTAATTTTACTCTGTGTTTATGGTTAAATACCGCATGTAATAAAAACTCAGATTGCATCAATCATTGCCCAAGAACTACTTCGGTCTTTGTCGTGAAATTAAATTTGAAAACAATACTTTTGGGTATTTAATTTACACCATAATATATAAGTTTTGTAATTTACGTGATATCTGTTCTGTAAATATTTTGTGCTAATAAAATGTACTTTTGAATTAAAAAACTGTTGGACGCTAGAATGGTACAATATCTAGATTTTTATTACAAATATTACCTGAAAAATAACACTATGCCAACAAACCATACTACAACACAAATAGATAACAATAGAACAAGCGTTAATACATGGATAGTTATAATTTTGAAAATATAATTTATTTGTGTATTTAATATTTTGAAATCGATAGATTTTCTGTCTGACTTATTTTATAAGTTTTGGTCTAATCTACAAAAAAACCGACGTATCTACACTACAGCGATAATTATAACTTTGAAAGTATATTATTTTGCTATGGAACAATTTTCTGATTGGAAATTGTACTTTCGATTACACATTCTCGGCCTATTTGGGTCAAAATAGACAATGGCATCACCATGGAAAGTTTTTCACCTCAATAATGTAATGTTTTAGTATTCCGGATACATGTTTCAATCTTCATGTATTACATTTAACCTCGTTGATTGGAATATTTAAATAAAAATTAATAAATAAAAAAAATCCCCTTTTTTCCTCAATTTTTTAATGCGATTAAAATATATTATGAATTCTGAGAAAAGTAATAGGTAATACTTTAATATTCCAAGACCCGAAATTGTATTACAGATTTCATATTAACAAGACTCTCATTACGAACCCAGGGTATCATTTTGTTATAGGTTTGAGATTATTGAAAAATTAGAAGACATCCGCTATTGTGTAAAGATTTTAAGTTTATTCTTACGCACGTTGATAACATATAGTGTTCCCAATTTTGGGCTAATACGCTATTAAAGATACAGCTTCAAAATATAGGGAATATTATTACGTTTTGGACAGATAGTTTTGGATACGATTAGGTACATTGCAAATTAACACAGCAGAGATCTTCAGAAAATGGGAACATAACTCATTGAAAATAATTGATTGCCTAAATGTGGACTATTTAGCGCATATAATATAACAGACTTGTGAACACGTTTATGAAAGTTTTCCAAAAGTACTTTATAACTTTCCGCTGTTACCAGTACGGTGTGCCAACCTTATAGACATTGAACCTTCTAGTTCTATGACCTTAAATGGGCTGAACAATTATAACTCAAACCATCGTACAGTAAATGCGGTAAGTTGCCTGGCAAGTTAATCAGGATATCGATACAAAGGGTTTCCTGAGACGAAATATCTACAGCGAGGATTTCCCTCCAATATTGTAATAAACCAAAGGATAAAATATGTATAGGTAGTAGAAATATAAAAATGAAAGATACGATTTTATTAGAACTGAGTCAAATTTAAGTACACATTGATCAGCAGTATCACATTGTACTATGTTCAGAAAATATCAAAAAAATTAAAATCTACTAACGTACTAACAATTGAGTTATTTTAATCAAAATTTTTATCAATAGATCGCGATCATCTCAATCATTTTAAACGAAGCACTGTACGATGTGAGCTTAAATATAAACGCTAATATTAATTTTTATAAAGCAACTCTATATACTTCAATAACACATTGTTTGTGGAAAACCGCTAAGAACAATAAATGATTAGCGGGTTTACACCGTGTCAAATAAACCACAATATTTTACTGTTAATTTTCCGTGTTGGATACTAAGAAATATTTTAAATAATTCATGGGAATATAGTATGAATAAATACTTAGTATGTTAGTAAAAAAAATATGACACATATTTTTTGAAGGAGCATAAATTATGTATTGTTATAATAATAATACATAACATAGAGGCCCACATTTATAAAAAAATCAAAAGTTACAGTTTTCAACAGCACTATATATTATTTTTTATAGTTCAGATAGAAATGTGTTTTTTCTATCATTATGTTAAAATTGACATCGCATCACATATTAATTTGTTAATAGTCAGAACCGATCGTCCTCTTCATTCAAGCGATATAGTAGGTGGCTTACAAAAAAGTAGTTTAATGCTACAATCATTATTTATAATAACGCATAAAAAACTTTCCCCTGAATTTCGGATATGATATGTCAATACTGATTTTTCCACTAAAAGTGTCTGCTTGTGTACAAATAAATAATAACAGCAACATAAAAACAGCGATAGTTCAAAATGACATTTATCTGTTTTTAACTGAAAATATAATCAATGATAATACCCAAAATGGTGTCGGCGTACTTGTATCGTAACTATTCTTTTTCTCCTCGTTACTTTCTTCACACAAGTGGGCATTTTAGCCGAAAATTATCCTACAAATGGTCAAACTCGAAGCTAAAGCCTGGTTAAGAAACGTGGCCTACATTCCACTGCAAAATATCACTAGTAGAAGAAGGTTTCTGTATCACCGTAAACCATTGATTTAGTCAAATTCTATATCAATGCCGTAAACTCGCTTACACAATTAACACATTATACTGAACCATATTTAGGAGTCCATGATTCTACACTTACAATGCACTGTTCAAGTTTAACCAGAAAGTAAAAGAAGTTTTTATAACTTGCCTAAATTCCTGACATAAAATACTAACTATAGGTAGCCTAGTACTATTGGATTTGGATTCAACAAACCAAACACTGTCAACGTTTCAGTTTAGTTCCTTCCTGTTCGCCACTCCGCCATCTACTGTACTATAGCTGGCTAACTTTTCTAACTTACTTTTACTCCACCCATTAATTTTACATGGTTAAGAAAGGGGTAACAGCAATTACCAACAACAGCCTAGACTGACTGATAACATATTTAGGGGTGAGGGGGAGGGGGAGAAGCCAGAGTCACGCAACAATAACTGCTACACCCTGTACCGGCCGATGCTGTCTGTGGTCTACACAACACTGCTGTCCATAAAGGAAAACCACACTAAGGTGGAATGTAATAATATCGTAAGGTACACACTATAATGAATATAGTAGAGAGCAAAACCGGTCAGTGTTGATGCAGTGAAATTGTGTTGTAACAGTAACAGACCGGTCGCTATCTCTCTCGACAGAGTTTGTGTAAGAATAGTTAGTGAGAAATGGTGCGACAATTTCCAATCAGCAAACACAGTCCAAGTAAACAATGATCTGCGCATTTCCGGCTTTTAACAGTAGTCTCTTATACCAAACGAATAAAATGAAATAGTCATCTATTAAAAATTAACTTTTAAATATACGAACAAATTTTTATTAACAATTGCTAACAAATATCTCGTTTAAATGGGTTACATTAAATAATGTTTGAAACTTCAACAAATACTATTTAACGACGCCTTTTAAATACGGCAGAGAATAGCTTAGAAAATAACGCATCACAGCAAATATTTATATTGAAGGAAATTATCTCGTAAAAACGGTACTGTTATCAAAATGTTCTTATTAAACTGCGAGAAATAATATATATTATTGAAATGGTATCACAAAACATGTGTTACAATTCGTAAATTGAAATCAGTCTAATTTTAACATGAAAAAGTACACTTTAATTAAGGTAATTGGTAGAAAAAGTCTGACAAGTGTAAATATAGGTTTCATATATTATGTTTAAATAATTCTAATCTAAATAATACAATCGTTTAATAAAAGGAACAATAGCATAACAAAGATGATGGCGGTAATACCGAGTCATATTTATTGCTAAAAAGGTTGAATAGACTTACAACATTAATAGAAAATGGCATGACATAACTGATAACAAACACAATGCGAACAAGATACAAATGTACATCTAAACTATTTTGAATAATAGCTGTAACACCGGCAATAGACCGAAAACGTATTACCTTAACAAACCTTATTAATGTAATAAATAATCTACATTCCAGTCTATGAGTGAGTTAGCAGGTTGAAGTCAACAAAAACTAATGTTGATGTTACCCCCCCCCCCCCCTATCCCCACAAGCACAACAGATGGACATTCAAGGCTATAAGAGTCTATCGCAAAATGAAGTATAACGAGTCTGGAATATAGGCTACGTACGATCTGTTCTGGTGATTCAGAGTGTAACATAAGTGAACTTCCTCATTTTCCACTTTAAATATATTTGATATATTAATTGAATAGTTGAGTACAGTTAACTTGAGTTAATGTATTAGAGATATACCATCCTTGATAGTGTAATGTATTCAACGGACGTTTAATCGACATCTTGAGGAAATTAACACGTATAAAATATGCAAATAGGCAGACGCAGAATGCAACTTCGGCATAACGGTATCTCGACATCCTCAGTCGCTTAAAACAGTTCAAACAAATTTTCTCACGTAATATATGTATAGTTTCCACTATATATGCTTTTGTGTAATACCCAGTAAGTGGGTGGCGCATTCTACGAAAATAAGGCACAGACATGTAGTATTGTTACACATAAAAATAGCTCAAAATTCTTGCAAATAACCGAAACTACCTCATAAATAACGATTAACGCACTATATAAATAGAAACACGAACTAAATGTAACAATAAATAAATTTTACAAAAAAATGGTTAAGAATTATCGGTTGTACAAAATTTATAATATAACCGGTTATAAATAAGTGTGACGAAAAAACTGCTCTGAGATAATTAAAATGCTATAACTATATAAATCGAAAAAATACCTGCTTACAGAATAAGTAAGACAGTCAGGGTTACTCAAGCCAAATATAAAACAAACACATTATTGATTGGAATTTGAATATAATCAATTTCAATAAAACGTGCAATGAATATTTTTTAAACTTCAATACACAACTCATACTAAACTAACGCAACTATTGATAAGGATAAATAAAAGATAATATGAATAACATTCTGTAACTAGGCTACGGCTATTTCACGACCGTCGAATAATACCCGGGCACGTCTTCCGCAACCCACCATATTATCAAAATAAAACCAACATTATCAGATTTAACTGGTTTCGATTTTTTCAACGTTATAAAATTCAAAATTAGAATATTATGAAAATCCTCAAACATAAAAAAGTATCAAAGTAGAACAAATATGTAACACAAAAAACGGAATAAAATTGATTTCAAAGCTGGTGAGATATTAGTGTAGAATTGAAACATTATCACGCCATGTAAAGGTTTTTGATAAAATTTGAATTGAGTAAAGACAACTTGATGCATAAAAAACTGACATATAGGCACTTAAAACGGTATGTAGAAATTATTCAACGCATTATAAACAATAACACAAAAATCAAATAATTTAGCTAATGAAGAATGTAAAAAATACACCAACGATAGTATCGATTTACTTTTTGTTTGACAGTGATTTTCGAGTTATAATTTCAAAAAGAGTAATCCATCTTTAAATTACAAACATCATCGTCATTAGTTGCCGCCTACAAATGACGGCATATTACCAAATTAGAATTACCAGATTAGAATCAGATTTTAAGAAATGGTGGATGATTTCATCCAAAACAATGAGTCATCATTGTAGGTGTAAGTTTACCAGACTCAGAATAGTAGCACAAAATTAGATCCAATGAAGCCAAATTCCAAGATTGCTATAAGAATTTAATAAAAATAAAAACGTTAGTTAAATTAAAAAGTTGTACTTATCATTATATTATGACCTATATTATAAAAATATTAGGAAACAAAAGATAAAATGCAAGATTCACCCAGTCATAATTATTGTATACATCAGGGTTTTCACCACAGAATCTAGAGTGAACTTTGTTCTAATATTTGGGAGAAAATGTCATGGTTTTTAGAGGACATTGCATAAAATATGAATAATCTCGACAATATAACAACATTTTATAAGACTATTTCGAAATGTCTAGTTGTGTACCTAAAATAATAATAGGAAATAAATATTGCATTGCATTATATATAGAATTTATTTCATATTAAGAGATCGTAGTAAATGCTGGCTTTTAGAAAATTAAAAAAATATGCGACTTTCCAGGAATGGCAATTAAACAATATAATTCTTTGGACTACTCTAGATTTTTCACGACCGCACAAACTGTTGATAGGTCCGAAGCAAACAAACCCACCATTTTTTCAGGGGGAGTGGAATTCCAATTTGAATTACCCTTTTTCTACGCGCCTTCTTTATTTTATTTTCCTAACCCCCCCCCGGGCAGGTTTGCTCCTAAGCCCCGCACTATAATAAAAACTTCATTGTAGTTCATGCATTACTTGGTCTGTTCTTTGGTAATCGAGTTTCTCCTCGTTTCATCGGAATGACGTATCACCTGATTATGCTCTAGACCTCTTGGATTATGAAAAAGAAATGATCAGATATGTTGTGTTTTCTTTGATTTGATATGTTTTATTGAATGTTTGTCTGTAAAAATACTTATTTGTATAATTTATTTTCTCAACACTGTTAGTTTATCTAAATGTTATAAAAACAAGTTTACATAACGATTCAATTGTAAATTATCCATAAACTATCGGTACTCTACTATTATTATATATAAAAATCAAAGTAGAAGCCGTCATGGTTACAAGCGCGTAGCCAGGCCAACTCACCATGAAGGCATAGAAGAGCTTGACGAGCCACTCGCTGGTGGTGCGCGCCATTATCTCCCGCTCCTCCCAGAAGAAGGCCGAGTTAGTCTGGTCGAGCATACGCGCCTTGTTGAGAACCTTCATGGCGAACACTCGATTCGACGAGCGGTGGCGGACCAACTGGACCTGGCCGAATGCGCCCTGGCCGATCACCTTCACCAGCGAGAAGTCGGCATAGTTGAGCCGCTCCGATTGGATTGACTGGGCCAACCGCTCGAAGCTGTGGTCGGAGTTGAGAGAGAAGTAGGACAGGTTGACTTACACCCATGGTACAGGCTAGAGATGGCTAACTTACAGTGATTAAATAGATATAGGGCCATTGGGATACAATTAACGTTTCACTAGTATATTGTTAAAAGTGATAATATTTGAATAATTTCTCTAAACATTTAAGCAAACTCACATAGTTCAGAAAGTTTTTCCCGATTTTTTATGAAAAAATATTATAATTTCATATAAAAAAGTTTAATAATAATAAAAGTTATTTACTTATACAAACCGTTTAATAATAAAAGTTATTTACTTATACCAACAGTTTAATAAAATTGGTCATCGTTGTAGTTTTTTCCCCTTATTCATCATCGTTGTCTTTTATTTTATTTAAATAATTACCTTCAGCTGCGATACATTTCTGCCAACGATCCAGTAAGGAATGTATGTCATCGTAAAAGAATTTCTGTGGCTTCTGATCGGTCCATGCATGAATAGCTTCATTCACTTCTTCTTCTTCGTTTGCAAAATTGCGCCCAAATTGGACAAAATAAGTAGTAGTCTCTAGGAGCTAAATCTGGCGAATATGGAGGATGAGGTAAAACCGTGAAACCAAGTTCAGCTAACTTTACCTGTGTTACTTGAGCAGTATGAGGACGGGCATTATTATGGAGGAAATGAATATTGTTAGCATTTTCTGTGCGTCTCCTACGTTTTGTTAACAATGCGTCTTTCAATTCATCCAGAGCATTGCAATAAATCTCGACATTTATTATTTGATTTCTGTCCATAGTCCTGAAGAGAATAACTCATTTTGCGTCCCAGAATACAATCGCTAAATGCTTTCGAGGCTGATCCCTCCAGCTTTTGTGGTGAGTACCTGGCCTATTGTCTTCATTATCCCAAAATATCCAGATTGCATCAACTGTTTCCAATTGATTGAGAAAGTTGTTTCTTCTAAGTCTTTCAATATTCTCAGCTGAAATACGAACGCGATTATTCTTGTTTTCAGGGGACAATAGGGTGAGGGATACATCGGAAAGCTAGGTATTTCCCCCCCAGGGAATACTTATACAACCTTATAACAACAAATTATAGTAGTCCCTGTTTCCCCCGTTTTTTCATGTGATTCCAAACAGTGCCTAAGCTGCAATCAAGGTAACTTGCTATTTCTCGACATGTTGAATGACGATTTTTAAACAGACACTCTTCCACTCTCTCATCTAGACCTTCAATACTTGGTCGGGCTTCCCTTTCTTTTTTATTAACATCAAACTCACCATTATTAAATTTGGCAATCCAATTCAGACAAGTTCTAGTTGTCACAATGTTTTGACCTAGTGATTCACATCTGTTGCAATGGCTGGGGAATTTAAACACCGCATCCATCCGTAATAAATTATTTTTCGAAGATCTTTTCTGTTTAATTCCATTAGGAATTTGATTGTATTTAAAATTTATGAGTGGAGAGCTTGAATATTGATTTTGTAAGTCTATGTCGGTAAAGAAAGCTGTAAACAAAATTATGGAATAGAGAGTTTGAATTTTATCTAATTCAACTAGAAGTAATACAGATATTAATGTCAGCATGCTAAACTACCTATTCAGCCGTCAATTTAGCCAATAAAAGCAGCATACATATTAGACCTTTAGTCTATGTAGAAAGTACACAAAACAATCTATGTAGTTTTTAATTTAAAATGATTTAAAATCGGAAAAAACTTCTGAACAAACCTATATTATTATAGTACTTATTTTTTTAGATTAAATCAAGGGGGACATTGTATCATAATATATATATATCGAATACAGGACTGCCAGACCAACTCTAAAAAAATCCGAAAGCGGACTGACAACCTTCGGAAATCGGACCTTGGGTGTGAACAGAAGGAGTGTATATTTGGGGATTGAGGAATAGCCACCAACGCGGTCTAGAGGCAGAGCCCCTGGTGCGGAGTTAGAGAACACAATCACAAGCAAAAATTAGTTAATTAAGTGAACTGTACATATGTTATTGCGATTCATCGGCCTATTGAAATGCACCAAACTTGCAAGAAACATAGTAAAAATTCACTACAAATAGCTACATATTTGGTATAATATACATAACAATTGAATTGTAAAAAAAATCATCCACCTAAATTCTAAAATATACAAAAAATGTTTTCTAAATTAAAAACCTAAAATCAGGGACATCTTATCTCACTTCCGGGGACGGGACACATCCAGGATTGTCTCGGAGAATCCGTTCGTGACACTTGGTATATCTTATCATAACCCCCCCTCCCAATAACCCTCCATTACATAGCCGTTTTATAATATTTACGAGACCCACAAAAAAATCCGGACGTCTGGCAATCATGAGAACAAAAAGATGTATAATAATATTTTATATGTTGTGGGTGGCAATATAGAGAATATCATTTAAGATAAGATAGGTATTTTGGTTGATAGCCAGACAAAGTAAAATGTCAGATCACTTTTATATCCTATTCAAATTGACAATTTTTTGTGAAAATCAATCTGAATATGTTGTTAGTCAACAACAATGAACAGGCTCTATATCTAAACTAAAAAGAACAACTTAAGGAGAAAAGGTAGTGACAATTATATCTTAATATGCAATAGTTTATAGTAAGTATCAAGTAATATTTTTTTAAATTATAGATTAGAAGTAAAGCGCAAAATGGCAAAAATAAAACAGTCTCATTTTCGCGTATTTATTCGATCAAAATTGCTTAACCTAATCTGAAATGATCCACATTATCAATAACATAACATTAGATATACAAACACACCACTATAAACAATTCAATATTATTGATTGTTTTAGAACATTATTCAGTGAAAGGACACTCTCACCTACCAATTGAATCGAAACATGTATGAGTGGTTTATTTTGTGTAATTGAGTCATAATTGAGTTGAAATCAGAGTAGGCTAATACGTGATTGTTTAACATAACGCGCAGAAATTAGTTAGGTCAACATAAGCTCGTGCAATCGATGTTCAGACATAATATATAATATTGATTATTATTAGACCTTCATAAGCCGATGAAAAAATCTAGCTTACCAAAATAAGTCACTTATAACTCTCACCATAACAGGTTATTTGAGGTACTAAAATGTATTAAATCTAAATCATTAGCCATCCAAACAAAATTTTCTTTAAACTCGTATAAGCGGTCAAAATCAACTGCGTCGTTTGGTTGTCTGCTAGAAGAACATTAGAATGCCGTTAGCCAGATATACACATCTCTTCGCTTAAGGTGTTATTATTTTAATCGTTCGTTTCAGAATATCTCAATACTAAAAGAGCCGCTTACCCTTTTGAAACAGATGATTACACATAGCACGTTTATATATATATATTATTATTAACATTTACAATTTGTCTATGTTTTTCGTGTTATTATCTCGATGCTATTAACTAAATTATTAGCTATTGACTAATAGGTGAACAAAAAGACTACAATTCTCGGGATTACTCAGTATTATACTCCGCACATCAAATAAGGCAGAAAACATGCTGAGGCATGCCTACAGAATATGCTACATCGACAACTGAAATAAAGACGGTGAAATAAGGGAACCATAAGAGGGTTAAGTTTTGAGTTTAATTGCACATAGGACCTTCAAAGGTCCACTTGAATGGTGAGTATAGTGAAAGATAAATGTCATCCAAGAAGTATGATCCTAACCCAGTCAGCATGTGTCATTTCAACAAATTTGTATTAATTTGAATCAATTAATCAAAATTTTACACGAAAAAACTTCACAAAAATTGCAACAGAAGCAAAATCATCAGATTTTGCTACTTGAATATCATCTGAACTCAGACAGAAAAAAAGTGTTAATGTAGCCTCCTGAGGGAAGATTCTAATATTATGGAAAAATCAAAATTAAGGGCAATGCAACATGGCTTAGTGGCATTCATTACTAAAAAAATCAATACAAGCCTTATTATTCAATAACTATTATATTTCAAGCAAAAATAGCACATTCCAAACTACCACTTGTGTTTAAAAACTATTGTAAATTATAACCCTCGTGGTTTTAATAATCCGTTATAAGAGTCCAATTTTATAAGGAATGTATGCTATACTTAGCGAAAAGACCGTAATTTCGTAAAAGTATCATATTACTTAATAACTACAAACATTTTCTCCATAACATTTATATTACAATATTCAACTGCCACTTTGATGTCCCGAAAAAAATCAAAGACCGCCTTGAGAAGCACGCAAAGATGAATACGGAGAAATATCTCCGGTCCCATCGCGTCAGCGCTCTGTGTTCAATACATGTACACGATAGAGATCTTAGAGTACAACGTAAACTGTTGGAGAACTGGATACCAAAAAAGGTCTCACAATGTGGTAGAGATTAGTATTAGAGGTGAGTAGGAAAGTCCACATAGGAAAGAAAGCAGTAAAGATCCTTTACAATGCAAAGTCAACGGATACCGTGAACTCAACTTATGTCCGATCGTAGGTCTTACCAGCAATGTATTACAGCCTGCATGTGATCCTGCAATTCTAAGAGAGGAAGCGGAGCATACAGACTTCAGCCTACAGAGTGAGGATGGTAGGAGTCTGACGACGTGTCTGTGCCACTTCAGAAAATCTTTTGGGATCATCAAAAGCAACTGACTGTCTTACTGTAGCACTTTGAGATGAGCATGTAAAAAGAACAACACCGAGTGCAACTAAACTTGCAGAAATTGCATGGGAATTGGCTGCATGAACACACGAAATACACTATGTGCGATGGATGTAGAAAATGATATTGTCGAGTTCAATGTGTAATTTTATGTAAACGTATTTAGTACTACGATATGTAGTTAGTACTGTGTTTACTTATAAATGTCAGGCGTCATTTTAATTAGTAAATTATTAGAGATATTTTAATGTTTAAACTATAATACAGTCATTCATAAAATACACTGAAATACAAAATTTAAAGGAGTATTATAATGCCAGTAATAATTTTGAATATGGCTAAATTTTCTATTTTTATTTGTAATAAACTAGTTATTAGGCAACAATACTGATTGTGATATTTGACTGACAATTGAAACTTGGCCGAGTGGAGACCATTTTAATTTAATTATTAATATTTGGACATTCCCCATTGCGGACACATTAGAAAAAAATTCTGACATTCAAGACATATTCACGAAATAAAATTCAACGAGTTTGTTTCCGTTATAAATTGTGTAAGGGTGATGATACATAATGACTGGACTTTAGATTGAATCACTACAAAATAGTAATAGGCTATAAATAAAAATATACAGATATTAACTAATATGTCATTAATGTGACATTACCTTAATGATAATATGCATGAATTACTGGCATATACATAATAAAAAGTTTAACAAATAATAATCATTAAATAAAAAGTTATACTCCCATGAATTACTGGCATATACATAATAAAAAGTTTAACAAATAATAATCATTAAATAAAAAGTTATACTCCCATTTTCCTAACCGGAACATTCATAATGTGATCATCGAGTTGCTACTATCAGTGAAGTGAGTCATCTGGGTAAACAGTATTTGTGCACAACTTACCGAGAAATGAAGCCCTCGATTTGCTTGTTCCGTTTGATGGCCGAATGGTCACAGTCGGTGACGAGCGCAGAGACTACATCGAGTATACCGTCTATGTAGAAAGGGGAGCTTGGATCGAGGAATTTCTGGCCCAATTTCTGGATGCGCTCCTTCTCACTCATCGTGATCTGACTGTGGTAAAAGGAGGAAACAACATAATGTATTTGAACTAAAATGATATTACATTAAACAAGAAACCACATTTCTGGTTTGCCAAGCTGGTAAGTTTTTCTGAATGATTAAAAATGAGTATAATATAAGATTCAAATAAAAATATAATGAACAAAAAAAATGATATTGATTGAACAAAGTGGGGAAAAAATTAAATAAATATTAACATTGTGTTTTTTGCAACAAATCAAAAAACTAGTTTAAAATATTAGTTTTGAGGTAAAATCCTGGCTGTTACATACAGGGACGTATAGATGTCAATGATTACACAAATATACGGATTTTTGCCTACCTTATGACAGGCAAACATAAGCAATGTAATAATATTAACATAAGATTACAAAGAAAAAGTAATAAGTACGTTGTTATATCTAATAAATATAAAGATTATGGATTATTGTAAAAATACATCAATTTTTTAATGCAAAATGTTACAGGAGTGACAATTTTCTCAATTAGGGTATATAATAGTAATATTACTAAATATGACTTTCATACAATGAAATATAAAAAGTTTGTACCAAACTTTTTTAATAACGCTTGTTCATATCTCAATTCGTTACACATGCAGTGATCTTGTGAAAATTATTAGAAATGTGTAAAAAAACTAACAAATATGGGAAACATGCTAAATTTAAAGTTGAATGATCTCTATATTAATAACTACAAGTAATTAATATTTATATTGAAAATTACATAGTTTGAAATCAAAGTCATTAATACTTATAGAAATATAAATAAAATATAATAAACATGAAAAGTACATTTCATTACCTTTCAGTAGAAACCAACAATGACATTTTGTATCAATATTGTATGAAACGATGTTAAAAGGGCATCTAGTGTAGTCAGTGAGCAATTTTCAAGCATATATGCCACTGATCTGACAAGTGTGATTTAGGAGGAATTGAAAACCTTGACAAAATGGGTGCTAGCGAAGTGAGCAACCAACCTATAAAGCCACAAGGCATCAACATTTTGTGCCTTAAAACAAGTAAAGAAAGTCCCAATGAAGGGCAGAAGTAGTGTAGTTTTTTATTGCATATTTAGGATAATTGCGAGAAATGTTTTTCAATCACGAAAACCTAGAAAAATCTCATGTCTGTATTTTCTTCCTTAGCCTTGGTATTTGCTGAATTTCTTAGTGCATTTGCAGTGTGAAGAAGATACAAATCAGATTTTTTTCTCAGTCCTCAAACAATAGGAATCTGCATTTGAGATGAGTTTAGCAACAGAATGCTTTCCTTGTAAAAGCTTTTTTCTAAGTGTTTTTCATGATTTTTCAAGAAAGTATTATTTTCCCGACCAGGAAAAGAATTAATGGTTTCCCAGTTTGTGGGAACCCTGCAAGATTATTCTACTACTTATTGTTTATAACATACAAAAATACTTATTTAATCAAAATTATATATTCCCTGACCACATTCCAAATTCCAAGAATTTTCCAGGCAGACATCAATTCTCTGACGAAAATTCCAGGTCAGTGGGAACCCTGTAAACACTAATTATTATTCAACTGTATGGAATTTGAATAAAATACTTAATAATAGAAACATAATCTTGGTATGGTATAATATATAAAATATAAATTATTATTTCATGCATGGTTTTGGGGTATTTTAAAAATATGGAAATATAGTGACCCAACTAGGCTGAGAATTGTTGAAAAATGTTTGACCTTTTATTTTTATTGTTATGCTTCAATAAAAATTAAAACATGGAATGACAGACAAATTTTTTGGGCACGCACAACATGTTGAAGAAAGTTTACAAATAACTTCACTAACTTCTTTACACATCTAGACTTTCTTCTGTTTGGCAGCCAGACGTTTTAATATCTTGTGGATGGTGCTTCTATCGGGCTTTAATGGTGCACATCATGAATAGCTGCTTTTCTTTAGACTTGGAGATACCTTAGTTTTTTTAAATTATTTTCTGTTTTGGTCTTCAACAAATCTTCCTTGTTTGGAAGTATTCAGCATGTTGTGGGATAACTTGGAGTCCACTTTATTGTAAGAAACGTCTGAACATTTAAAATAATTGAGTGACAATTTTGACTTAACCTTGAGGCCATACTTGGCTGTCTGAATAGCGCTGAGACTGGAAACATTCAAGTGGTTGGACTGGGGATCTAAGATATTTCCCATAATAACTTACTGAACAAACTCTCCACTTGAGGTCCGAGAAAACATGTAAGCAATGCCAAAGCAGCTTTACATAAAATAGGATATTCATTGTTCATTGGACTGTTCCACTATTCATCAATCCGCTGATTTTCATTTAGAAGCAGACATTACTGTGAAACATTCAAATGAAAATTTCGAACCTCCATTTCAAACATAACTCTATCTGTATCAAAAACAACAGTAGGGATAATTAATGGAATTAGCAGCATTAATGACATTGTGGTGTTACCATATGCAGCAGGGTCGAGAACAGACCGAATTTTCAATGTGTTGTTATTGACAGGCATATTTTTTTGTAGGTAAATACAGCATTCTTTGAAGGCCATAGCAACATTGATCATGAAGGCCATTTTTGATGTGTTATTAAGTTTATCAAATATTTGGCGAGTCTTGTTTCCAATGAACCAAAGATGCTGATGGAGTAAAGTGGAATCTTCCAATGGCACAACAAGATTTTTGCTCGTTTTTGGAATCAACTCTTGTTTCACAAAACACACCATAAATTGTTGAAGGAGCTTTGACTGTTGATCATGAAGATACTCTATGGGATCTGATGTTTTAAACATGATGACATATTGTTTTAGAAGTAGTAAGATAGCCTCTTAGAAGTATAAAACCAACAAGGAACCCTTCCAACAATAGAAAATGTACTCCTATAATTGTGTCTTTCTTGCAGCTTTTTTGTCTGTCACAGACTTTGCATGTAGAAGAGGCCAAATTTTCCAAAATTAGTGCTTTAGACTCAGCATTACAATTTCGCCTCCTCATGATCTCCACAACTTGAGATAAGTACAGGACCCTATCTTCCTCCTTCAGAAAAGCGAAGTATGCATATAATAAACACAATGTATCAATTCAAACAACATAGATGGATAACCATCAATGAGGAATATAATTCTCAGGAGCAGTATAACGAAAATTTAATTTAGAAGTTATTTGTAATCAGAAGACCATTTAAAATAATTGAAAAAAAGCTCTAAGCATGTTCTCAATATGGAATGGCACACAGAATTTTTTAGAGGCATTGTTAACATGGTGACATGTGTTACCATCTATGTCCAATAAGTAAGTGGCAAGATTTCTTTGGTTCGTGACCTCAAGTCCTCCTTTTACACCATACCTAACTCCATCAGTATATACATAACATTCTCCCATGACAGCTGATGTTGTGAAAACAGATCTTCTATGTAAGTAATAAAATACAAACACAATAAAATATAAAGGAAATAAATCCTTTCCCTTCATCACCTTGACTTTTAATCCAGATTAGGACAATTCTGAAAATCGATCCATTTGACCTAAAAAATATGGAAATTTTTTTATGTATTTATAATATTAACTAAGGAGTCAGAAGTGTACTTTAATCTGGTTATGAGCAAAGTTTTAGAAAAAGGATGTTGTTGCTCAAAGACAGCAGCTTATAAAAAAGAAAGCATTGAGTGAAAATGAGCTGCTTAGGATACAATCTTGTCCCAAGAAAAAGCTAGCAATGGTAAGTGATGGACAATCTACAGCACCTGAAAAGGAAGCCATCACAATGTTGTCCAGAGGTAAAAGAAAGGGTTAATAATGTTATTGACACCACTGAACATTGTTGATTGATGCTCAAGAATCCCCCAATATAGCTGTCTTGCATGTGTAACTGCACAGATAATTTTAACAATAATCAGAACACTGGTTATCTTTCCATCTGGTACTTAAATGAATCTTTAACCTGCCTCAAAAAAAAACTACAGTTCATTGGAATCACATTGACAACAGTAATAGCAGAGTTCACCTTGAAGACATTTCCATGAAAGCCAATTATCAATATGTTAATGACAACACCAAATAGTGAATCAGGTTTGACACATTTCTGCCAAAAACAGTCAAGATTTTACAATCTGATGAATTGTGAGAAATTTTAATTACAACTTGAGGAATAATTTGCACTGTAAATGAAATTGGTGGAGACCAGCTGCTTCTGTGGAAGTCTAGTTGCCTTGTAGTATAACCAGCTCAGCTTTGGCAGTGAGATCAATATCAATTTGATACATAGGAAAATGGGTGTCAGCATTATCAAGATCTAATTCACAAAGCATCTGATCTGAAATCAGAACGGAATCCTTTTTGAGAAATTGTTATAATGGAGTTTTTAGGTGTTGTGATTCTATTAATGATAACAAGACATTCTTTTGAAAAAATTTCAGATATTCTGAAAGTGGAGTCCTAACAAAAAACAAAGAAATGCAGTCTTGCTAGAGTGAAGGTGTCCTTCAGGAAGGAGCAAAGGGTCTTGAAATTAAAATGATTGTGCAGCAAGTTCATCATCATGGTTTTTTCTCAGCAATAGCTAAACAATTTTAAACAAAGTGTTTGCATATTTGTTGCAGAACTTAAGTCTTGTCTTTGTGCTTGTGTCTTTGAAGGTTGATCATAAAAGGGATTGTAACTCCCAACTCTATGCATCTATTTACCTTTTTGAAAATGTTATGAAAAATGTGGAAACTACATAAAGCTATTTCTAAAATTGACCATTAAACTTTTTATGTAATTTATTTTCAAGAATTTCAAATTCGTATTTGGTTGATCCATTCCAACATGCATACTTTTTCCAATGTTGCAGCTAGATAGGGTAAGTTTGAAATGGTCAAACATTATATATAATTCTGGCATATGATTAAGAACAAATTAAAAATCTGAAGAATAATGGTTATGAGCAGAGCTACCAACCTATAAAGCCATATATCAAAAAAAATAATATACCTTTTAAAAATCTAGTAAAAGAAGTCCCAATGAAGAAGTTAGGGAAACCTTTTGTATTTGGAACAGGAAATAGGTCTAAATGTCCTAAAATTTTGGGAGGAGGGTAGTTTATTAATGCATCTACCTAATAAAAGCTATGCATTTCAGGGAGCATATATGTGATATAACATTTTAATTAACAAAGCTTCTAAAATACATCAAACTAACTGTTATGTAATAACAATGTGTAATATAGGGTACTAATTAATAAAGCTGTTAAATAAATTGATTAAAATGCAACATTGCAAATGGTTTATATAATAATATAAAAAATTGTTAATCATATGTTATTAATAAGAAGATATTAAAGTATAATAATATTTTATTGTGCAGAATACCATGCAAATATAAATACTTATAACTATTGACTTTTTTTATTTAGGACAACATTAATAAATACCATATATACAATTTTAATACATAATAAGGCCAAGCAATTTTTTGGATATATTATAATCAGGCCATGTAACAATGAATTGTGAAAAAGCCAGAAGACTTGATTATCAAGCAAAATTTCCATGGCGAGTGGCCTGTGGAGCAAGCCATTAAAGCCGAGGTCACAAGAATTTTTTTTTGGATTTTAGACTTTAGAATGCATTTCCTGGCATCTTAGGCAAAGCAAACGAATATTAAAGTTAATATGTTAAATAAATAAAGTTAATATTAAAAATTAATGAAAAGGAGATTACCCCCCCTCCCCCCCAACCCCCTACCCTTTTTCAGCATTTTTGAACAAATCTGGAGACCAAATAATTTAGCTTCAAAAAAAGCCGGAAATTTACATGACCTGATAATATGTGTTAATGTATATAAAAAGTACTAAACATTCTAATAAAATTATTAAAAAATGTTGTATTTGAAATTTTTATTATTATATTAAGGAATGTGGAAATATAATATTAAAATGTTTTTAATTAATAAAATAGCACACTATGTCATTATTCATACAACATTCAAATATTATTTATGAAAAAGAATACCAACATATCCCTATTTCAGTTATAGATAAAACAAGATAATACCAATTACCTGGCCCTATGACATAATTATAAATGTGCCTGGATATATGGTTATACTATTGCTGATTCTGTCTGAATATCTGAATAACTCAACTAAGACTAAGGAGTAATGGATTTTTGAATTTTTCCATGTTTATTGCAGATCTTGCATTAAGGGGGAAGGGGGTTTTTAATGTTGTGTTAAGGACAAGGTAATGATAGTATGTAAAATACTAAAATAAATAATTTGCAAATAAAATTATTTACCTTTAATTCTTACTAATAATTATCTTGACTTAGTAGTTAAATTAGAGAGGAAGGGTGTTTTGAATGTTGTGTTAAGGACAAGGTATAGATAGTATGTAAAATACTAAAATAAATAATTGCAAAAAAAATATTTACCTTTAATTCTTACTAATAATTATCTTGACTTAGTAGTTAAATTTAAATACAATGCGGATTATTGCAATACTATTACTTTGTATACAGGTTTACAACCCATTAGTAAAGACAATGAAGTGGTTAGCAATCCATCAACCAGAAAATATAATAACCTGATAAATATAATAATAAATATATCTTTTTTTAATTTAATGTGTACTAAAGAATGATAAATATAATAATAAATAATTATTTTACAAATATTACATGAATATATCTATATTATTTTAAAAATATTACATGAATGTATATATATATATATATTATTAATAATACAAATATACATACTATAATAGTGTAATATTCAATGTATATTCCATTTATATACATAAGAATAAAAAAAAATAGTTTGCATTATATATACTAATTTTAAAAGTTGCTGGTCTTATAACATTAGAGTTATTAATCCAGTTGCTGGATTGCTAACACCTACCTAAAGACAATAAGGATAATTTGTTATTTCCCAAACTAGCCAGAAAACCCGAACTAGCTAGAACTGTTTTATTAATAAAGATAAACTCCAAACTACAGGTCTGGAATATTAAGGATATCATGTTCACAATCATCTATGGAAAATATCAACCATAGATATCTTTTCAAACCAGAGAAATTGTTAGTTATATACCTATTTCTATTGAAAATTACCATTTTAAAAACCCTAACTAGCTGGAACTTTTTTATTAC